>SKCR01026838.1:0-109706 GCA_019454045.1 Zanthoxylum bungeanum | reverse complement strand
TTAGCTATGCATTACCTACGTGGCTGAGACTACAAAGATTTGATCTTATAGTCTCTACCTAAAAGCTGGGGCAGGTTCATTTGGAACCAGAGTAAACTCTTGGAGAGTTGATTGTAGGCATTGCATTTTTGCATACCAAACCCGATGAGGAGTCTTGAAAGGAGGCACCGCCTTTTTAGTCGTGGAGTTCGCGGAAAGCGGTCGAAGGAAAGGTAAAGTCAAGAGATGATATATTTCGGAATTAATCCGCTAAGTTCGCTCAGAGTTTGCTTGCTGAATGGTCGTTTCAAAGTGTTCCTACAGCCCGAAAATCACCGCAAACCCTTCCAAACCCACCTAGACACCCAAATCCACATCCAAAGCCCATTAAACCAAAACCAACCAAGCACCAAGCCCACCACCTAGGAGGCCCACGACCTTGACACCATTTTCTACCCTCCTTACACTATTCCATCATGATTTACCCTTCTACCTATTCACTTTAACCTTTGACCTCACCTTTTACCTTGGTATCAACTTTCCAAACCATTTATTAAACCAACCCTACACCATTTAATAACCTCCCCCCTCACCAAGTCAAGCATCTCCCCCACCATTTAAGCCAAATGCCCCACGCCCATGACTTATAACACTCTTTTATTTATTTTCAACACCATTAATATCAAGCTTTATACATTTTCAACAAGCCATCACAATTACATCAACTTTACCTTCCTTTGTCAACAAAGTTTGCCTACCAAATTAATGCCATTCAACATCACCTTGCCAACCTAATAAATGCACTCCAATTGCCTATATAAGCACACACCTAGCACACATCAAGGGGACTAAGCATTTTTGGAGATCAAAGACACGCCCAGACGGCCCTCACTTCACTCAAAAAGCCACCAAAACCTCACGCCACCCTCCACTCACAGCCTTTCACGCATAAAGAAGCCCCTGGCCATTGTCCTCACTGCTCAAGCTCACGGAAGTCACAAATAAACCCCATCCAACTAGCCATTTTCACGCAAAACAGCCCCTGGAATTCATCATCATCATCCACTCAGCTCACTACCTAAACCCTAGCCACTTCAACAGCCCTTAGCTTCTCGGCACCACTCACAGATCACACCCTTCATCCCCTCTTCATCACGCCCTAACCACTTCACACGAGCAGCTCAAGCAGCTCTCACCTCACTCAATCAGCCACAAACAGATCACTAGCCGAACCTGCACTCATTCCATTCACGCCATCTTCTTCACGCCCTTGCACCCTCTATCGCTAACCTTCATCATCAACACAACCACATTCATGCACACATGCACTGCCCACACCAAAGACACGTAAACCATGCAGACCCCTCCTCACGCCTCCAACTTCCTTCACGAAAATAACTGCAACAATTTCACTGCTCAAACTTGCCTTCACGCCATTTTGAAGCCCTAAACCTGCCTCTCTACAGCCCCTTCTCGGCCCCTGGAAGCACATCCACAGCCCCCCTCTCATTCACAGCTCATCAACCACACATAGAAATCTTGACGCCTGGCCATACAGCCCCAAAACTCACTGCAGTTCACGCCCAAGTTGCCCCTCACTTAGCCCCTGAAACTTGCGCCTAAAACCACCCCAATTTCCCTCTCAAACCAGTACATAAGTTGCCTCATCCAAGCTACATTATCCACACCAAAACAGCAGCTCATTCACGCCCAAACAGTGACCAAAATCACCGAAACAGTGAACCAAAAACTGCACTTATAAGTCTTCGAGAAATCGAGCTTACGGCAACCCAATACCCCTCAAAATTCACCAAAACAAACTTATATTCATTACCAACCAGTGGGCAAAGCACGAAGACTTGGAACGCAGCGAAGTGGACTCAAAACAGCGAGCGAAGTGGACTCAAAACAGCGAGCGAAGTGGCAGAACAGTGAGCGAAACACTGCAACAGCGAACCGGTGCGATTGTGGTGACTTAGCCTTTCCGACGGCCGTGTAACGCGCCTCCGAGCAACGACAAAAAAGGTTAGACCTGAGGGTTTATATTATAAAATTCTCTCACATGAAATGATGGCCTAAAAAATGTATTTTATGTGTTTAATGTGTTAAATTAATTTAGTATGTTGTATGAAACTTATTTGCATGAAATAATGATTTAAGAAATGTATTTTTGTTTGATTAACATGAATGATTAGTTTAGCATGTCATTTAGAATTAGTTTACATGAAATAATGACGTAGAAATGCATGTAGTTTATTTGGCTATTTTAGCATGTCATTTAGAATTAGTTTACACGAAATAAATGCAATTTATGTTTCGGTCGCATGAATGTTATTAATTAGTACGTGATGTAATTTTGGGTGAATGGAATATGTGTTCCTTTTTTGTGGTATATTGGATGGAAACCCGGACATAAATTCCATAGCCGAATCCGAATGGACGGTAATATGGTTTGCACTCGGGATACAACGCCCCGTACCACTTAATAGGCTCACATATTTCATTTCACTTAAATTTGTATTTGAAGCATGATTATGTTGTTATAATGTTGTTTTATTTTAAGCGTGATGTGATTAATTATTTTTGTATCAAGAATTTAAGTTGTAATGCGCTTAGAATAATCTCCACCAATGCATGCCTCGTAAACTAGGTTAATATTACACAAATCCAATCATTACAAATGACATAAGTAAGGGACCATTCCGAACCCAACGGTTTGAGGTCTTCCCTTGCGAGGGGTGAGTGCGGCCTTAAATCATTTTCCCGTTCACACCGGGTGGCGACTCCATCATTCTCCGGTTTAGTCCTTCGTTGGCTACTCCGTACTCCCAACTAGGCCCTGAGTCTAGAACAGCATGCGTCGCCCAGTTTCTGTGTCCTACAGTCTGGCGACTCCACTGGGGATAGAGAATCGGCCTCGAAATATTGTCTTGTAATGTTTGGATTTGTGTCTTAATTAACCATGTTTACTGTGGGTTTATGGAATTTAATCAAAGGCATTGCTAGGGCTAGGTGATGGTTTGGTGTCTTCCTTCATTCACTACCTTTTTATAAGGAAAAGCTGTGAAGGCACCTAGATAATCATTTTCCTAGGGGATGGTTGGTGTCTTCCTTCATTCACTACCTTTTATAAGGAAAAGCTGTGAAGGCATCTAGATAATCATCTCATGTGATAGACTAATTTGGAGGACTCGTTGTTTATTCCTGTCACCAAGCGATAAGAGCCTAAGGGGCTAGGGTACTTAAGAGAGCCTCGCTCCACCTTCCCTCTGGGGAATCTACAACGGGAAGTCCATTTGACAGTTAGTCACATACCTTAACTTGTTGACATATAAGGTGCACTCACTTGGTCGTTTGAACCCTTGAGTGGGGAGTCCTAGTTGTGGGTAATCCTTTATCAATAAGGGCCTTTGTTTACATTCCTAAAACCTACACATGAACCGTAGTTTTATGACTCTTAGAAATTATTTGCTTATGCTTGTGTTTGGGACCTTTGTCATTTGGAATCGGTTGAACTTTTTGTCAAGAAATGTGAACTTGTTGGGCCATTTAAACTGGGACAAGTTCATGTCCTTTTGACAATTGGGCCAAAAGCTTCTAAAATGTCGATGGGCCATTTTGTGTTTAGGCCTCTTATCATTTGAAGTTGTTTAGTTGTATTATCGTAAAGTGTAAACCTGTTGGGCCTTTTCAACTGGGACAAGTTTGCACTGCGCAATAGTATGATTGAATACTTTAAAATGATAACGGGCCAATTAGTGTAAATTCTTTTATGAGCTTATTTATTCCATACATTGCACGCATGTCATGCATACACGCATCATGTTAAAACCCTTTGTGTCTTAAAAGCCATCATAGATACCCGTTGGGTTAGGAAAGAAGGAAGACTAGTCAAGAGACCATCAGCAAACATGAGCAGATCAGAGAATGAGGTATCCCGTGTGGATCAGTTGGAAACCAATCTCACCAAAGTTACTGAACAGTTACAAGCCTTGACTACTGCTATGGCTAATATGGTTGTGCCCCGTGCTGGGGGAAGCTCTGAAAATGAGAGGCGTGAAGAGCCCCCGAACAAGTTGAGTGATGATATCCCTATTTTTAATGATGATATGGCAGAATATGCCGCTGGAAAAATAGTTGGGTCTCAAGCAGAATTGCAAAAACTCAGGGATCAGGTGGAAACAGTTACCCGCAAGATGAAGGGTAAAGATGAAGATCTGTTGGACTACGAGTCAATGACTTTTGAGGAACAATTACCTGCTAACTTTAAAATGCCGGATATTGCTAAATTCAATGGAAATGGAGATCCGAGGGTCCATCTCCGTCAATATGTTTCAATTATGAGTTCAGTAGGCCTATCACAGCGTCAGGCCCAAAAGATGTTTGGGATGTCACTCGAGGGGGCTCCCGTGGTATGGTACCACAGTTTGGAGAAGAAGGTGAAAGAAGATTGGAGGGAGTTAGCTGATGCTTTCCTGAAACAATATGTTACTGACTTGGAAATCGACCTTTCACTCCGAGATCTGGAGAATATCAAGCAGAAACCGGAGGAAAATTTTAAAGAATATGTAGACAGATGGAGGAGTCAGTTATTGAAAATGCAGACTCGGCCCTCGGAGAAGGACCAGATAAAAATGATTATCAAGGGCACCAAGCCTTCTATTTACAGTAAGCTGAGGAGGATGACCTCCATGATCACAGATTTTCGACAGCTGAGGGAAACCGTCATGGATGTTGAAGAAGAAGAAGCTGCTGAGAACAGAAAGTTCTATAGCCAGAATAAGAGGACTTTTGGGGGGCATCCTGAGACCAAGCCCGCTACTACTGCTGAGATTGCTACCATCAAGAATAGACGATTTTCTAACCTGGGTAGACCCTTGTCCAAAGTACTTGAGAAATTAACCAGGCAAGGACTCTTAAAACCCTTGGAGTCTAGACCACTCCCTAATCCTCCCCCACCAAATCTCAATATGAACCGCTACTGCAACTTCCACCAACAACCTGGCCATGACACCGATAGCTGTATCCGTCTCCGCAATGAGATCCAAGATTTAATTGACTCCTATAAGATCCCTGACCCTGAAAAAGAACAGCCAAACACACACCGCAACCCCTTGCCCAATTATCACTCTGTTCCCCCACCTACTTATATGATCAACTCCGGCCTGCCCGAAAGCTTTGTCCTCCAAACTCTCAACCACTCGGTTTCTTTCATTGGGGATGACAACAGTGAAGAACCATAGGCCGAAGAAGAAGACGATACTGCGAAGGATGAAGTTGTTCCTCATAGTTCATTTGCTCCTGCTCCTGCATTTTTAATAAAGACATTGATTTTGTTTACTTGTTTTAACCTTTTCTCAATAAAGACGTTCATCTCCCTTACTCGCCTGAATATGCAATATGAGTATATTTGACAAAAGCATTCAACCTTGGTATTATGATACTCAACGATGCTTAGAACATGGGGAATCTTCGGAAGAAGCAAGTAGGAAAGATAAGATAACCATTCAGAAATTGGGAAACGGGGCAGTGAGGCTGCCAGATTTAGAGGAGAATGAGTTCACCGAGTCGATCGAAGCAAATTGAAGCTGTATTTTACCTGAAGGAAAGAAGACTGAGCAGTCACCAAGAGAGTTAACAGAAAACCTAACCCAACAGGATAGGAAATTCATCCATGTATACATGCATACACGTAACTTGCATCCCTTGTTTTGTGGTTTGTTTTTGCAGATTTCAAACAAAAGAGAACCAACAGGAGGCGACCAGAGACATATGGCGCCAAGGAGCACAATGAGGATCCAACTCATCATGAACAGGGAGGACCTCTACACTTTCATACGTACACATCACATGCACGTGTTTTATTCTGTTGTTTTGTTTGTGTTCGCAGGTCTCAAAGAAAATAAGGGAAAGCGGCAAAGGCAAACCAGTCAAAGAAGCAACAACACAGTATCATCAGCTTTAGAAACACATCAGTATCAGTTTTGGGGATTCGTCCCAGGGTTGAGGCCCACATCAGTGTCAGCATGCATCCCAGGGGCGAGGCCCCAAATTATCAGCAGTTGAAAAGAGGAATTCACAAAAAGAGATAAGTCATTGGTGGCTAGACATATGTCCGATGATGACATTGTATGTTGTAGTGAAGGAACCATAGAAACAATAAGTGCGAGATATGCTCTTATCCGGTATTCTGAGTAGTTGATCTCGGCTAGACTCACGAGCACTTGACGGGATCTCAACGGTGGAAGCCTGAGTGGTTAATGAGATGACTAGTTGAAGAGATGGTGGATCGGTGAATGACCGTTCGCTTGGATGTCCACTCTGGTTTACAAACGCTACGATATATGATATGGTCGAGAATAAAAGAAAAGTCTCTATGATAAAAAAAAAAAAGAAAATAAAAATGGGCCGCCTATAACCGATAAGCGTGAAGCTACCCATGGGCGAGTATTAGGACCACCATGAGGAGAAATGCTACCTTAAAGGGTAGGCGTGTCAAGAAGAGAAAAAAAAAAAAAAAAGAATGAAAAGAAAGAGACAAGAGCAAAATGCAACAGACCATATCATGTCGAGTATGCCGAAGTAATCACGGGATGTGATCAAGACATCTAGGTTGGTTAGACCCACTGGTCCGATTCTCCGAAGCGAAATCATCAAGTTGGCTAACTTAAGGAACAAGCTGTGAAAGAGCCTTGACACACACACACTAGGAGTCCAGTTCAGATCACATATTCAAACGATCGGAGTTGAGCGTATCGAGCACTTTGAGGATTCTCTGGCTTTGACGCAAAGCATTCGTTGAGGACGGAAATAAATCTAGCAATCAAAGACTATCTCGAGAGGAAATGAAAAATGCTGAAAGGAATCATTAGCATCAGTATCAGTTCTGCCGGGTATGGCATTCTGGGGGTGAGGCCCACATTGGTTCAGTATCAGCTTTGCCGGGTATGGCATTCTGGGGGCGAGGCCCACGTTAGTTCAGTATCAGCTTTACCGGCTATGGCATTCTGGGGGCGAGGCCCATATGACATCAGATCAAGCTCAGACATTTGTGGCTCTCTAGGTACGGAGACGTCACTTCGACACCCTAGGTACGGGGTTAGCACACTGGACTATCATAAAGCGTCGTGGATTATGTGAATTATCGTGGATTATCATAAAGTGTCGTGGACTATCGTGGATTATCATAAAGTGTCGTGGACTATCGTGGATTATCATAAAGTGTCGTGGACTACCGTGGATTATCATAAAGTGTCGTGGACTGCCGTTGATTATCATAAAGTGTTGTGTGGACTACCGTGGACTATGAAGATTATGAAGATTCTGTGAATTATGTGGACTATCGTGGACTATGAAGATTATGTGGAATATCGTGGACTACCGTGGACTATGAAGATTATGAAGATTCTGTGGATTATGTGGAATACCGTGGACTACCGTGGACTATGAAGGTTATGAAGATTATGTGGATTATGTGGACTACCGTGGATTATGTGGAATACCGTGGACTACCGTGGAATATGAAGGTTATGAAGATTATGTGGGTTATGTGGACTACCGTGGATTATGCGGACTACCGCGGACTATGAAGGTTATAAAGATTATGTGGATTATGTGGACTACCCTGGACTACCGACGAGTATTGTGGATTATCGTAGACTACCGTGAAGAATAGTGGACTATTGCGACGCCCTAGGTACGGGGTTTAGCACAATCAAACTCAACACAACAGGCGGACCAGGTGGCAGCTGACGAGCTAGGTAAGTGAAAATGCATTGCACGAACTTTGATAGGATTGTCACTAGCACACACTGAACAAATCCCATCAAAGTGGGGGCGACTGTAGGCATTGCATTTTTGCATACCAAACCCGATGAGGAGTCTTGAAAGGAGGCACCGCCTTTTTAGTCGTGGAGTTCGCGGAAAGCGGTCGAAGGAAAGGTAAAGTCAAGAGATGATATATTTCGGAATTAATCCGCTAAGTTCGCTCAGAGTTTGCTTGCTGAATGGTCGTTTCAAAGTGTTCCTACAGCCCGAAAATCACCGCAAACCCTTCCAAACCCACCTAGACACCCAAATCCACATCCAAAGCCCATTAAACCAAAACCAACCAAGCACCAAGCCCACCACCTAGGAGGCCCACGACCTTGACACCATTTTCTACCCTCCTTACACTATTCCATCATGATTTACCCTTCTACCTATTCACTTTAACCTTTGACCTCACCTTTTACCTTGGTATCAACTTTCCAAACCATTTATTAAACCAACCCTACACCATTTAATAACCTCCCCTCACCAAGTCAAGCATCTCCCCACACCATTTAAGCCAAATGCCCCACGCCCATGACTTATAACACTCTTTTATTTATTTTCAACACCATTAATATCAAGCTTTATACATTTTCAACAAGCCATCACAATTACATCAACTTTACCTTCCTTTGTCAACAAAGTTTGCCTACCAAATTAATGCCATTCAACATCACCTTGCCAACCTAATAAATGCACTCCAATTGCCTATATAAGCACACACCTAGCACACATCAAGAGGGACTAAGCATTTTTGGAGATCAAAGACACGCCCAGACGGCCCTCACTTCACTCAAACAGCCACCAAAACCTCACGCCACCCTCCACTCACAGCCTTTCACGCATAAAGAAGCCCCTGGCCATTGTCCTCACTGCTCAAGCTCACGGAAGTCACAAATAAACCCCATCCAACTAGCCATTTTCACGCAAAACAGCCCCTGGAATTCATCATCATCCACTCAGCTCACTACCTAAACCCTAGCCACTTCAACAGCCCTTAGCTTCTCGGCACCACTCACAGATCACACCCTTCATCCCCTCTTCATCACGCCCTAACCACTTCACACGAGCAGCTCAAGCAGCTCTCACCTCACTCAATCAGCCACAAACAGATCACTAGCCGAACCTGCACTCATTCCATTCACGCCATCTTCTTCACGCCCTTGCACCCTCTATCGCTAACCTTCATCATCAACACAACCACATTCATGCACACATGCACTGCCCACACCAAAGACACGTAAACCATGCAGACCCCTCCTCACGCCTCCAACTTCCTTCACGAAAATAACTGCAACAATTTCACTGCTCAAACTTGCCTTCACGCCATTTTGAAGCCCTAAACCTGCCTCTCTACAGCCCCTTCTCGGCCCCTGGAAGCACATCCACAGCCCCCCTCTCATTCACAGCTCATCAACCACACATAGAAATCTTGACGCCTGGCCATACAGCCCCAAAACTCACTGCAGTTCACGCCCAAGTTGCCCCTCACTTAGCCCCTGAAACTTGCGCCTAAAACCACCCCAATTTCCCTCTCAAACCAGTACATAAGTTGCCTCATCCAAGCTACATTATCCACACCAAAACAGCAGCTCATTCACGCCCAAACAGTGACCAAAATCACCGAAACAGTGAACCAAAAACTGCACTTATAAGTCTTCGAGAAATCGAGCTTACGGCAACCCAATACCCCTCAAAATTCACCAAAACAAACTTATATTCATCACCAACCAGTGGGCAAAGCACGAAGACTTGGAACGCAGCGAAGTGGACTCAAAACAGCGAGCGAAGTGGACTCAAAACAGCGAGCGAAGTGGCAGAACAGTGAGCGAAACACTGCAACAGCGAACCGGCGTGATCGTGGTGATTTAGCCTTTCCGACGGCCGTGTAACGCGTCTCCGAGCAACGACAAAAAGGTTAGACCTGAGGGTTTATATTATAAAATTCTCTCACATGAAATGATGGCCTAAAAAATGTATTTTATGTGTTTAATGTGTTAAATTAATTTAGTATGTTGTATGAAACTTATTTGCATGAAATAATGATTTAAGAAATGTATTTTTGTTTGATTAACATGAATGATTAGTTTAGCATGTCATTTAGAATTAGTTTACATGAAATAATGACGTAGAAATGCATGTAGTTTATTTGGCTATTTTAGCATGTCATTTAGAATTAGTTTACACGAAATAAATGCAATTTATGTTTCGGTCGCATGAATGTTATTAATTAGTACGTGATGTAATTTTGGGTGAATGGAATATGTGTTCCTTTTTTGTGGTATATTGGATGGAAACCCGGACATAAATTCCATAGCCGAATCCGAATGGACGGTAATATGGTTTGCACTCGGGATACAACGCCCCGTACCACTTAATAGGCTCACATATTTCATTTCACTTAAATTTGTATTTGAAGCATGATTATGTTGTTATAATGTTGTTTTATTTTAAGCGTGATGTGATTAATTATTTTTGTATCAAGAATTTAAGTTGTAATGCGCTTAGAATAATCTCCACCAATGCATGCCTCGTAAACTAGGTTAATATTACACAAATCCAATCATTACAAATGACATAAGTAAGGGACCATTCCGAACCCAACGGTTTGAGGTCTTCCCTTGCGAGGGGTGAGTGCGGCCTTAAATCATTTTCCCGGTTCACACCGGGTGGCGACTCCATCATTCTCTCCGGTTTAGTCCTTCGTTGGCTACTCCGTACTCCCAACTAGGCCCTGAGTCTAGAACAGCATGCGTCGCCCAGTTTCTGTGTCCTACAATGATGGATTTGCTCAGGAGGCAGAGGCAGAGCGTCTAAAAGGGGCAAAGGAAAATCATCACATGCTTAAGGAAGAAAAGGACATATCCCAAGATGTCTGCCAAACTGTGGCAACGGGTCCCCGAACGTGACAGCTGTATGGACAAGGCAGACATGAAGGAGTGAAAGGGGCAAGGCTGTGACTTCAAGCTGTTTGTCATAAAACATGTGTCGCTATACTGGTTTCAATTGGATTTTCATACTAGATGTGGTACGTAATATGTACTGATGTGCGAAATCTGCTGATGAGCAGGATACTCCTTCACTTGAGATTGATCTGCGAATCGAACGGGACGAGAGTCGCTGTTTTAAACCGTAGAAACCTAAGTTTAGAACTACCCTTCAGGTGTGTACCTAAATTAGGAAACTGTCTAATGTACCTAGTTTTGACTAGAACATTATCTTCTATATCATAGGAGACTCGTTGCAGAATATAACCTTTATATTCTAGAACACAAGTGTTTCATTTTATAAAGATAATTTGAGATAAGCACCTTAGATGTGAATAACAGTATTTATATTAATAATAAATTAATCTCAAACGTATAACGTGACAAACCAATAGCTCAACTGAATTAATCAGATAAGACTTATTTGTTGGCATTGTTGTTCTGGACACATTAAACAAGACTCGTATATCCACGCTTTCGAAGAAGTAGATACTAGATGTATTTGATCTTATTCAAATAATGTCTACGAATCTAGTTTATTAGCAAAGGGCCTAAACAACCTTTTACTTGGTAAAAGTTAAGTGCCACATATCGTTAGCCTCGTTCATAGAGACATAAGTGGGCTCATATCTAGCTAGGCTAGAGGTGGATATGAACACTTCGTAACATTTACGGATGTGGCATCGCGTTATGGTTATGTGTTTCTTTTGAAACATGAATCAGAAACTTTTGATAGACTCAAAGAGTTTCGACACGAAGTAGATAAACAGATCGGCAAGAGTATTAAAACCGTCACGGTTATACCATGGTGGAAAATACTTAAGCAATAAGTTTCTCGATTACCTGAAAGAGTATAGTATTCTTTCACATTGTACTCCTCCCGGAGCACCTCAATTGAGCGGTGTGTCCAAACGGAGAAACCAAATTTTGTTAGACATGATGAGGTTAATTTTGAGCCGCTCTGAGCTACCATTTTCCTTTAAGGGATACGTATTAAACAGTGCAACACTTATTTTGAATAAGATTCCATTAAAATCTGTTAGACAGATTTCATATTAGATATGAACAGGAAAGAAACCGGGTTTTCTCATTCCTGAAGATTTAGGAATGCTAGGCATATGTTTGGATGATACCAAACTAGAACCCAAATTGGATAAGTGCCTAATTTATAGGTTATCCTAGGGTAACCAAAGTATAGTACTTATATAACTCACAAAAGAACAATGTAATTATTGCTCGCCATGCGGTTTTCCTAAGAGGAATACCTATATGCAGTGGTCAGTGGGAGGAGAGTAAAACTCGATGAAAATTGGAGTAATACTGTTCCAGGCACCGATTCCTTAATGGAACACAAACAGTTCATCAAGGATGAAAATGTACCATAATCTTCGAATACACAAGAACCGCGTAAGTCGAAGAGAGTCAGAAAACAACCTGGGAGGTATGGGTTTCTGATCTCACCTCATTAAGATGTCAATCTTATTGAGGAAAATGAACTGACTACGAATGAGGAAGTGATACAAGGTATCGACTCCCTATTATGGCAAAGTGCCAGGATGTCCGAAATTGATTCCATGTATACCAACCAAGTTTGGACACTGGTTGAAGTACCGGAAGGCATTGTGCATATTGGTACTGTATAAGTCTTCAAGGAAGACATACATGGATGGCAACATACCAACGTACAAAGCTAGGCTTGTAGCGAAAAATGTATCGTTATCAATATTGTGTCGATTACGACGAAACCTTTTATCCGTTGCCATGATTAAATCCATTTGGCTAATGCTTGCTGATGCTGCATGTTTCATTTATGAAATGTGGCAGCTGAACGTCAAAATCGCTTTCCTTAAACGGTAACCTTTTGGAGGATGTTTACAACATCCTAACGGTTTTGTCGTACCAAAACGAGCAAACAAGGTTTGCAAGTTATTCGATCCATTTATGGATTGAAGCAAGCATAGCGTTCTTGGAATTATCATTTTGATGTAATCATAATGGTATATGATTTTATTCAAAAACAAAAATAATTCTTGTGTATATAAGGAGGTTAGTGGGAGAGCACTGACAATGATTGTCCTAAATAATGATGACATGTCATTTCTTGGAAATGACATTCCCATAATATAATCGGTGAAAGCTTGGCTTTCATGAAAAATCTATGTGGACTACTTGGGAGAGAGAACCATTATTCTAGGAATAAAGATCTACTGGGATAGATCTAAAAGTTGTTGGCACTCTCCGAGATCTCGTACATTAAAAAAAAATATGTACGCGACCTGATGTCTCATATTCTTTGAGCATATGGAGTCACAATCAGGCCAATCCAAGTGATAGTCATTGGATTGATGTTAAGAACATCCTTATGTATCTTAGATGATCTAAGGATGCTTTCTTGAGCTATGGAGAATGAGAACTTGAAGTGACTGGGTTCACTGCCGCAAGTTTCCTAACCGATAAAAACGACTAGAAGTCGTAATAAAGGTATTATATAGTTTGAATAACGGAACAGTGAGCTGGAAATCTTCCAAGCAAGACATTGTTACCGAATAAACAACAAAAGTGGAATATTGCTACAGCTGAGGCAGCAATAGAAGCCATTTGGATCTATAATAATCCTAATTGGATTAGGAGTAGTTCTATTAGCAGCTGAGCTAGGCTACAGCACAGGCTAAAGAATTAATGGTCTCATCAACGATCCAAGTCTATACTTCAACTATTCATCTGATTCGTTCGGATCATACATCGTGGTGATGTGATGATCGAATAAATCACATCAGATGATAACATTGCAAATCCGCTGACGAAAGCAGTTTCTCAACAGAAGTTTGAGCGAACCGTACATAGTTCAAGTGTAGGACACTTGAGTGATTGGCTATAGGCCAAGTGGGAGATTGTTGGACAATTATGACCCATAGCATCACTATTTGTACAGAACTTATGATATAGAACTGGTGCTCTTATATGCTACAGTTATCGGGATAATATGACTAGGTCATGTTTATCTGATTATAAAGACTAGTTACCAGAGATCCGATATGTGATTCGTACGGGGCAGACACAATTCCAGCCCCAAGCCTTGCATGTGACATCCGATACTGGATCGCAATACGCAATACTACGTATACTACGCCTGATATAGATTACATATTCCTTTAAGCATATTTATGGAGAATTGGGTAGGCACGGTGTTTTGCTAGAAGCCAACCATGTCTTGTAAATCGGTAAAAACGTAGTACTAGGTACGTACGTGTTCGGATAGTCTGACGACCGGATTTACTGCCAACATATCCAGGGATCTCATGGGTTGCTTCCCGAAGATTCACCGATGACGTATGACTCGCACATAATTAATCTGGGATTAATTAGTAGAGAGAGAAAATTAATATGGGATTAATTACGGAGATATTTTATCTCGGATAAAATACTATTTAAAGAGAGAGAACAATTAATTTGGAATTAATCGATAAAATAATATATTCGATATATTATACGAAATTAGATTTCGACGCGAAATTAAAATTGGATTTTAATTCGGGCGAACGAGTTAATTTAGAATTAATTTACGAGCGACATGAATAGTAATTTTTCTAGGCATAATTATTTAATTAAATTTGATTTAATTACGCCGCAACGGAAAATTCGTTAATTCGGAATTAGCGAACTCAAGCCCGGGAGTGTTTGCGGGCCCACTCGCATTTCGAATCAAGTGGGGCCCACAAGTCACATCACGCGTCAAATCATTAGTCATTCTTGTGATGGAAGTCACATCAACTTTGAGTGATGTGATGCAAGTCACTTTTGATTGATGTGAGTTGATTGAAAGGCTTTAATTGCCTTGTACAATTTTTGGAAAATGTAATATGTATTTGATTTTTGAAATCAAACACAACACACAACTCATCTCTTCTCTCTCCCTCTTCCTCACTCACGGCCTTGGTGCCATTTTTCTCTCTAAGTTCTTTGCTTGGCCGAGAACAAGAAGAAGCAAAAGGGGAAGATTTGTGGCAAATTTTTCCAAGATGCTAGCACATCCAAGGGGTCTTACAAAAGTTGATAGGGAAATCCATTCATGAGCATGGAATCCACACACAAATCTTGGAGCTTGAAGACCACATATGGAGGGTTGACCGAAACACAAGGAGCACAAAATGAGGGCTTGGTCGAGAGCTTCCTTGGAGAAAAAAACTTTTTGTGTTCATCGCATCGCAAAGCCGATCAAAGTGAGTATTTCCGCAACTTTACTTTGATGTATTCGCACTTTTATATGCTTAATATGATCTTGGTTTGACCTAGAAAACTCAACACAATGAACATTCACTCTTGTACTCTCATGTACTATGCTCTCTCCTTGTGCATGTTTTTCACAATACAATATATACTAGCGGCAGTTACACCCCAACTACCCTAGGGTGTGCTGGCCCAATAGGCACCAGACAAATACCCACACAGCAGTTACATCCCAACTGCTCTAGGAAGTTCACACACACACACACACGAGCATCACACGAATTTCCCCATATGTTTCCCAACTCGCCAGTTACTAGTAGTTTCCCTCGCAACTGCCCCATGTGTTCAGCATGTGAAGCCAACTCTCTTGCATGTGCACACCAACTGCCATACAAGTGCATGCCAATTACCTCTCGCAACTTCCCCATATGTCTGCTGCATGTGCACGCAACTGCCTTATCCAATACAGCATCAACTCCCTACGGACAGTAAGAAAGCAGCAAAATAGCGGCGAAATGGAGTGAAAACGGTAGCTTGAGCAGCGAAACAGCGAGAGAAAATGTTGAACCAGTGAACCGAAGGAGTTGCGGAGCATCCACCCTTCCGAAGACCGTGTACGGTACTTCCAAGAGTCGACATAAAAGGTTAGACCTGATGGCACTTTTTCTATTTATTATCATTCGTTTTTTTTATTGTTTTATTCGCATGAGAGTCGTTTGTGGATGCATGTTGTGGCCTTCGAATGAAAGGGAAAATGTGTCGCCTCTTGTGGTATATAGGATGGAAACCCGGACATAAATTTCATAGCCGATTCCGAATGGACGGTAGTATGATCTGTACTCAGGATACAACTCCATGTACCACTTGAGTATACGGCATATATTTTATTTCATGTTATCTTGATTTGTTTATTATCATTATTTTAATTTCTGCAAGTTATTTGTCTATGTAATAATGTGATGCGCATGGGCTTAGTAAGTCGGATTAAAGGTCCTCCATTTCGAGAGGTTAAAATCATTTACCATGATGCTTCGTCGCGCCGGATGACGTATATTCGGTTGAATGTAAGATGTGTTCAATCGGGTATACAAAGTCCATGTTATTGTCTTTATTTTTATTTGTATTATGTCATTAGCGCATGGGCTTAGTAAGTTCGATTAAAGGTCCTCCGTTTCGAGGGGTTAAAATCATTTACCACGATACTTCGCCGCGCCGGATGATGTATATTCGGTTGAATGTAAGATGTGTTCAATCGGATATGCAAAGTCTGACATTGTTATCTTTATCTTTATGTGCATTATGTTATTAGCGCATGGGCTTAGTAAGTCGGATTAAAGGTCCGCCATTGCTAGAGGTTAAAAACCTTTACCACGATGCTTTGCCGCGCCTTGTAGCCCGTTATTATTTATTAGGTGTCATCTATTCATCCGTTCACGTATGTGTCATGTTGTTTACTACATTTTGGGGGTCACTGTTGTAACCTTGTTCGAACTCGTTTTAGAACGCCACACAAACGCATGTTTTCTGTCTCAGTTCGTTCGAACGCGTTTACGAACGCAACTCGAACGCGCATGGATTTTTCCTTATCATCCATCAGGTCTCATTTTCGTTCGAATGCGTTTCTGAATGCCATACGAACGTGAGCACTCTATTTCATTTCTGTTCGAACGCATTTACAAACGCTACTCGAACGCGAACCTTCTGTTTACCGTTCGAACGTGGATACGAACTCCGCACAAATGCCCACGGTAAACAGGCCATCTTCTATCACATGTCATGCATAATTGTTTCTTAGGTGATTTCTCTTATATCATGTAATCAATCATACTATTTGTATCCCTGCATTTATCTATTTGATGTGTTCATGAGATGGTATTCAAGCATGATTAGGCCGTTAGTATGTTACTTGGTTCTTAAGCATGATTTAGCCTATTTAGTTGTTCATTTTCAAGCATGATTAGTCATTCATTTTGTGTTTGGAATTTGCATTATGTTTAGGTTATTATTTGTTTCCCGCATTATATGATCGAAGTATATTCATGAGATTGCCGTGTGCTATTGCATGTTCGCCGTTATGATGATTACTTTCATGCATGTGAATTTAAAAGTAGAATAATCTTGGAAATATGTTGCTTAGGCTTGGTTAAATTATTGCACAAATCATTTTTATTACAAGTGGCATAAGTAAGGGACCATTCTGAACCCAACGGTTTGAGGTCTTCCCTTTCGAGGGGTGAGTGCGGCCTTAAATCATTTTTCCCGGTTCACACCGGGTGGCGACTCCATTATTCTCCGGTTTAGTCCCCCGCGGGCTATTCCGTACTCCCAACCGGGCCGCGAGCCCGGAACAGTATGCGTCGCCCAGTTTCTGTGTCCCACAGTCTGGCGACTCCACTGGGGATAGAGAATCGGCCCCGAAATAATGTCTTGTAATATTATGATTTGGGCTTTAAGTTAACTGTTCCTGTAGTGGGTTGAAAAGGGTTTAATCAAAGGCACTTTTAAGGCTAGGTAATGGTTTGGTGTCTTCCTTCACTCACTACCTTTCTAGAAGGAAAAGCTGTGAAGGCACCTGGATAATCATGTACTTGTAGCTTAGTGTGATGGACTAATTTGGAGGACTCGTTGTTTAATCTTGTCACCAAGCGATAAGAGCCTAAGAGGCTTGGGTACTTAAGAGAGCCTCGCTCCACCCTCCCTCTAGGGAATCTACAATGGGAAATCCATTTGACAGTCAGTCACACACCATAGCTCATTGGCACGTACCTTAGTATATAAAAAAGGTACGCTCACTTGGTCGCTCGGACCCTCGAGTGGGGAGACCTAGTTGTGGGTAATCATTCATCAGCGAGAGCCTTTGTCCACACCCCCGTAAACCCGCATGTGAACCGTAGTCGTAGAAGTAATAAGAATTATTTACATGTGCTTGTGTTTGGGAACATGGTCGTTTGGATCCATTCAGACCTTTTGTCATGAGGTATGGGCTTGTTTGGCCATTTAAACCAGGACAAGAACATATCTTATGATGATTGGGCCAAAAGCTTCTAAAATGCCAATGGGCCATTATATGTTTGTGTTTAGGAACAATATCATTTGGATGCGGTTGGACTTCTTGCCATGAGATGTGAACTTGTTGGGCCATTTAAACTGGGACGAGTTCACTCCTATGACAGTTAGACGAAAAGCTTCTAAAATGATGATGGGCCGATTTGTGTGAAAATTTTAATGAGTTGATATATTCCTTGTATCTCATGCATCTCATTCATCTCATGCATACATATATCCTGTTAACACCCTCTATGTCTAAAAGATATCATAGAGTCTCGTTGGGTTAGGGAAGAGGGAAGACTCACTAAAAGACCGATAAAAGATATGAGTACATCCGATAACGAGATATCTCGCATTGACCTACTGGAGAATGGTTTCGCCAAGATTACCGAACAGTTGCAAGCCTTAACTATTGCCATGGTAAATATGGCTGTGCCCCGTGCTGGGGGAAATTCTGAGAATGTGAGGCGTGAGGAGCCTCTGAATGGGTTGGGGGATGATATCCCCGCTTTTGATGATGACACGGCAGAGTATGCAACAGGAAGAGTGATTGGTTCTCAGGCAGAATTTCAGAAGCTTCGGGATCAGGTTGAAACAGTTACCCGCAAAATTAGAGGTAAACATGAAGAGTTGTTAGATTATGAGGCAATGACCTTCGAAGAACAGTTGCCATCGCAGTTCAAGATGCCGGATATGGCCAAGTTCAATGGGAATGGGGACCCGAGGGTCCATCTTTGACAATATGTTTCAGTTATGAGTTCAGTGGGCTTGTCACAGCGCCAGGTGCAGAAAATGTTTGGGATGTCACTTGAAAGGGCGCTGGTAGTCTGGTATCACAACCTTGAGAAGAAAATTAGGGAAGATTGGAGGGAACTGGCTGATACTTTTCTGAAGCAATATGTTACAGATTTGGAAATTGATTTGTCACTCCGTGATTTGGAGAACACTAAGCAGAAGCCGGAGGAAAGCTTCAAGGAGTATGTGGATCGCTGGAGGAACCGGCTTCTGAAAATGCAGACTCGACCCTCAGAGAAGGACCAGCTCAAAATGATCATCAAGGGCACCAAGCCCTCTATTTATGGCAAGTTGAGGAGAATGACCTCCATGATTGCAGATTCTCGACAGTTGAGGGAAACTGTCATGTATATAGAGGAAGAAGAGGCTGAAAACATGAAGTTTTATGGCCAGAATAGAAGAACTTTTGGGGGGCCTTCTGAGACCAAGCCCACTACTGCCGAGGTCGCTACCGTCAAGAACATGCGATTCTCCAATCTTGGTAGACCTTTGTCAAAGGTGTTTGAAAAACTGAAGGTACATGGACTTCTAAAACCTTTGGAACCTAGGCCATTTCCGAACCCTGTGCCACCGTACCTCAACCTAAACCAGTATTGTTACTTCCATCAAGAAAAAGGCCATAACACCGACAACTGATCCCGCCTTAGGCATGAGGTCCAAAACCTCATTGACTCTCATAAAATACCCAATCCAGAAAAAGAACAACCCAACACACACATGAACCCTCAACCATAAAGCCACTCAACCACCCAGGCTTCTTTCATTGAGATAAAGGATAACAGTGAAGAATCATAGGCCAAAGAAGAAGGTAATGTTGCGAATGATGAAGTTATTCCTCCTAGTTTATTTGATCCTGCTTTTTTATATAGACATTGATTTAGTCTACATGTTCGAACCATTTTCTTAATGATAATAAAGACGTTCATTTCGCTGAATCTCTTCTGCAATATGAGTGTATTTGAGAAAAGCATTCAACCTTGGTACTATGAAATTCAGTGATGTTTAGAACACGGGGAATCCTCGAAATAAGAAAGCAGAAAAGATAAGATAGCCATTCAAAAATTGGGAAATGGGGGCAATGAAAATATCAGACTTGGAAGGGAATTAGTTCACCGAACCGATCAACATAGATAGATTGAAGTAGTGGCTTGCCTGAGGAAAAGAAGACTGAGCAGTCACCAAGAGAATTGGCAGAAGACCTAACCCGACGAGATAGGAACATTCATGCATGAATAAACGTAACACATTTTGCATCCTTTTTGTGTTTGTTTTGTTTTGTGTTCACAGGTTTTGAAGAAGAAAAGAGAAAGTGGCAAAGAACAAGCTAATCAGAAACGGTGAAAAGCGCAGCATCGGATTCGGGTAATAATCCCAGGGTTGAGGCCGATTTGAGTTTGAGTTTTGGGTATGGCACTCTGGGGGCGAGGCCCACGTCATTATTAGTAGCAGCCTTGCCGGGTATGGCAATCTGGGGTTGAGGCCCATATCAGTATAAGTCTGGGGTTGAGGCCCATATCAGTATCGGTCTGGGGGTGAGGCCCACCTCAGTACCAGTTCAGGGCCGAGGCCCACATCAGTATCAGCTTGGGGGCGAGGCCCACATCAGTGGGGATGAGTCCTAGGGTCGAGGCCCGCATCAACAGCAATTTTGGGATGAGTCCCAGGGGCGAGGCCCACCTCAGTATCAGTTCAGGGCCGAGGCCCACATCATTATCAGCTTAGGGGCGAGGCCCACATCAGTGGAGATGAGTCTCAGGGTCGAGGCCCGCATCAACAGCAGTTTTGGGATGAGTCCCAGGGGTGAGGCCCACCTCAGTACCAGTTCAGGGCCGAGGCCCACATCAGTATCAGCTTGGGGGCGAGGCCCACATCAGTTTGGGGATGAGTCCCAGGGTCTAGGCCCACATCAACAGCAGTTTTGGGATGCATCCCAGGGTCGAGGCCCACATCAGCAGTAGTTTTGGGAAGAGTCCCAGGGTCGAGGCCCGCACATCAGTATCAGTTTTGGGGATGAGTCCCAGTGTCGATGCCCACATTCAGCACAGTTTGGGAATAAAGCCCACATTCAGTACAGTTCGGGAACAAAGCCCACAGTCAGCTCAGTTCGGGAATAAAGCCCAAATTCAGTATAATTCGGGAATAAAGCCCATATTCAGTACAATTCATGAACAAAGCCCACAGTCAGCTCCGATCGGGGATAAAGCCCACATTCAGCAGTTCGGGAACAAGGCCTAGAGGAATAAAGCTTTATCTTAACAAATTTCGGGAACAAGGCCCAAGGGAATAAAGCTTTATCTTAACGCAGTTCGGGAACAAGGCCTAGAGGAATAAAGCCCACATTCAACACAGCTCGGGAATAAAGCCTAGGGGAATAAAGCCCACTTTCAAAGCAGTTCGGGAACAAGGCCCAGGGGAATAAAGCCATATCTATACACAGTTCGGGAACAAAGCCTAGAAGAATAAAGCACACTATCAAAACAGCTCGGGAATGAAGCCCAGGGGAATAAAGCTCTCTCTCAACGCAATTCGGGAACAAAGCTGATGAGCGGTATTTATATCACTATTTCCCACTCATTTAACCTAATATTTTGTATAGTTTCTTGAGTTTTGTGAATATTTTGATGTGTTTTGTGTTATTTTGCAGATAAATAAAGTTGGGAAAGCATTGGAAGTAATTTGGAGCAAAACAGTGAAAATTGGCAAAAAGGGCAAAATCGTAATTTTGAGCGCGTCGCGACACCTAACGTGCGCCGACTCTTTGCTAACGTGCGCCTGCATGTGTCAAAATCTGAGAAATTCATTTTCTAAAATGCGCTGTGCCACGTGTCACCATCACAGAGATCTACTAACGTGCGCATGCCACGTGTCATCATCTCAAGTTGCCGACAATCACCATCGCCACGTCATCAATGACGTCATCACAATTATTGAGTTATCATGAACAGTGCCATGTCATCGGATAAGAATCCGAAACCGACAAATCAACGCGTGACACGTGTCACTGTTCCGGCGTCGCGACGCCAAAGCCCTTGGCATCGCGACGCCCGAAGCCTACCCGCGCCTATAAATTCAGCTTCAAATTTCAAAATTTGTTGTACCACTCTCTCTCTTCTATTCTATATAAAGAGAGAGTTTCTCTCTCTAGATTCTTTTAGTTTTAATTTTTTTTTAATTTTTTAGTTTTGTAAATAATTTTAATTACTTTTTGTAATAATAGTAATTTATTTTTACTTTTTACTTTTTACAGTTTTTTTATTCACCATGAGAAGGTAACTTCCCCAGCTATGGTGAAAGGTAATTCTTTTACTATTACTATTTAGATTAATCTCCCTTAAACCTGACTAATCAAGGATACCGCCAGATTGGTCGGTTGGTAATTTAATATTGGTTCCGCCTTTATGGCTGGTTTATGGACAAATATTACCGCCTTAATGGCTGGTTGGACTTAATTTGACTTAATCAGGATACCGCCAGACTGATTGGTTGGTAATATTATCACAAGTTTATATATTATTTTATGGGAGATATCTAAATTAGTAGTAGTAAAATAATTCTTTTACCTTAGCATTTTATTTTATTTTTCAGCTTTTACTTATGTCTTTTACTTTTAAGTTTTTACTAGCCCTAGTTATGTGTTAGTTATCTGGGGTTGTGATGAATTCTAATATCACCGATTTATAAGGGGTTATTTTATAGTTGGGTAATTTAAAGGTTTACTTATTAAGTCTTAAGCTTAATGTTTCTTGTTGTCTGATCACCAATAAGATTGATGTGGTAAATCTAAAATGAACTAGACATATGGATTTTAGGTTTCAACCTTAGAATTAATAGCCCACGATCTTCCTTGAGGATAGATAACCCTTTAATAGATTTCCTTACAGGATAGACATATACCTGTCGGGCGGGGGTAGCCATAATTGGAACTTAAACTTAATGAATCCAGATAATTTGGTTGACATAGACATATGGTTCAATTGGGTTAAACTGGGTATTTCCGTTTGACCATCGATAGAGGCTTTTGCATAATTTAGTGTTCCAGGTCACTAAACTGATTTATTACACAAACATAAAATAATCACTTCATCTTTTAAAAGATATTAGAATGATTCACAACCTAGATCTTTGTGTCTTCTGTTATTTTCCTTAGTATTTTCTTTTGTCTTTTTATTTATTTATTTATTTTGCAAAACTACAATCAACCAAATCAATCAAGCAATCATTCTCTTATCCCTCAATTAGATATCTATAAATAAATAGTTTCAATAATTAATAACAATAGTAGGAATTAAGTCCTCGTGGGATCGATATTTTTATACTACTTGAACGATACGTGCGCTTGCGTTATGCGTGTGTTTACGCCGGTCAAAAGCCCAAAGGTTAAAGCATCTCAGCACAACAGGCAAGTCAAGTGGCAGCTGGCGAGCCAGGTAAGTGAAAATGCATTGCATAACTTTGATAGGATTGTCACTGTTACACATTACACAAGTCCCATCAAAGTGGGGGCGACTGTAGGCACTGTATTTTTGCATATAAGTCCATATGATGAGTCTCATTTGGAGACACTACCTTTTAAGTCACGGAAGTCGCGGGAAACAGACGTCGGAATGGGAAATCCAGAATAAATATGGCATCAGATTCATTTCACAAGTTCACTGTTTTCGTTCGTGCTTCGTTCCTTACCACGTTCGAACGTCAAGCAGACTGCGGGCGTTCATGTAGCGTTCGAATGGGCATTCAAACGGTGTCGGTATTTCTGGTTTTGCTGCTAGCCTCACATCCAAGCCCAATCAGCCCACCAAAGCCCATAAAACATATCCAAATTAATAAAACACATATTTAACACCTAGTGAAATTAAATAAAATCTAAAAATCACATACCAAATTAAAATAATATCAAATAAAATAATGCCTAATTAAAATCAATCAAATATGTCCCTTCATAATAAAACAAATATCATGCCTAAACCAAACAAATTAAATATATTATCTTCCTAATTAAACCAAATCGTGTCTCCAATCAATCTTTTTCTTTCCTCTTAAGACACTAATTGGTCTCATTCCTATTCAAGCACATGGAAACCCTAGCCCTTTGCCTATAAAATAAACCCAATTCCAACACTTCCCTCTCCTAGCTCAATCTCACAAAACAAAACACAAAGCAAATAACCCTGAACCTCTCGGCCACTCACTCTATCTCTCAAGAACCGTATACACATCCCCTTAAACCCCACTGTAACCACTGAAACTCACCCAAACAGCAGCCCAAATCCGGACATTAATTTCATAGCCGAGCCGATCAACATAGACAGATTGAAGTAGTGGCTTGACTGAGGAAAAGAAGACTGAGCAGTCACCAAGAGAATTGGCAGAAGACCTAACCCGATGAGATAGGAACATTCATGCATGCATACACGTAACACATTTTGCATCCTTTTGTGTTTGTTTTGTTTTGTGTTCACAGGTTTTGAAGAAGAAAAGAGAAAGTGGCAAAGAACAAGCTAATCAGAAACGGTGAAAAGCACAGTATCGGATTCGGGTAATAATCCCAAGGTTGAGGCCGATTTGAGTTTGAGTTTTGGGTATGGCACTCTGGGGGCGAGGCCCACATTAGCATCAACATCAGTCTTGCTGGGTATGGCACTCTGGGGGCGAGGCCCACATTAGTTTCAGTATCAGTCTTGTCGGGTATGGCAATCTGGGGGCGAGGCCCACGTCATTATTAGTAGCAGCCTTGCCGGGTATGGCAATCTAGGGTTGAGGCCCATATCAGTATAAGTCTGGGGTTGAGGCCCATATCAGTATCGGTCTGGGGGCGAGGCCCACCTCAGTACCAGTTCAGGGCCGAGGCCCACATCAGTATCAGCTTTGGGGCGAAGCCCACATCAGTGGGGATCAGTCCTAGGGTCGAGGCCCGCATCAACAGCAGTTTTGGGATGAGTCCCAAGGGCGAGGCCCACCTCAGTACCAGTTCAGGGCCGAGGACCACATCAGTATCAGCTTGTGGGCGAGTCCCACATCAGTGGGGATGAGTCCCAGGGTCGAGGCCAGCATCAACAACAGTTTTGGGATGAGTCTCAGGGACGAGGCCCACCTCAGTACCAGTTCAGGGCCGAGGCCCACATCAGTATCAGCTTGGGGGCGAGGCCCACATCAGTTTGGGGATGAGTCCCAGGGTCGAGGCCCACACCAACAGCAGTTTTGGGATGAGTCCCAGGGTTGAGGCCCATATCAGTATCAGTCTGGGGTTGAGGCCCATATCAGTATCGGTCTGGGAACGAGGCCCACCTCAGTACCAGTTAAGGGCCGAGGCCCACATCAGTATCAGCTTGGGGGCGAGACCCACATCCGCATTAGTTTGGGGTCGAGGCCCGCATATCAGTATCAGTTTGGGGATGAGCCCCAGGGTCGAGGCCCACATCAGCAGCAGTTTTGGGATGCATCCCAGGGTCGAGGCCCACATCAACAGCAGTTTTGGGAAGAGTACCAGGGTCGAGGCCCGCACATCAGTATCAGTTTTGGGGATGAGTCCTAGGGCTGATGCCCACATTCAGCACAGTTTGGGAAGAAAGCCCACATTCACTACAGTTCGGGAACAAAGCCCACAGTCAGCTCAGTTCGGGAATAAAGCCCACATTCAGTACAATTCGAGAATAAAGCCCACATTCAGTAAAATTCAGGAACAAAGCCCACAGTCAGCTCAGATCGGGGATAAAGCCCACATTTAGCAGTTCGGGAACAAGGCCCAGAGGAATAAAGATTTATCTTAACACAGTTCGGGAACAAGGCCCAAGGGAATAAAGCTCTATCTTAACACAGTTCGGGAACAAGGCCTAAGGGAATAAAGCTTTATCTTAACGCAGTTCGGGAACAAGGCCCAGAGGAATAAAGCCCACATTCAGCACAGCTCGGGAATAAAGCCTAGGGGAATAAAGCCCACTTTTAAAGTAGTTCGGGAACAAGGCCCAGGGGAATAAAGCCATATCTTTACACAGTTCGGGAACAAAGCCTAGAAGAAAAAAGCCCACTATCATAAAAGCTCGGGAATGAAGCCCAGGGGAATAAAGCTCTCTCTCAACGCAATTCTGGAACAAAGCCCAAAGGTTAAAGCATCTCAGCACAACAGGCAAGTCAAGTGGCAGCTGGCGAGCCAGGTAAGTGAAAATGTATTGCATAACTTTGATAGGATTGTCACTGTTACACATTGCACAAGTCCCATCAAAGTGGGGACGACTGTAGGCACTGCATTTTTGCATATAAGTCCATATGATGAGTCTCATTTGGAGACACTACCTTTTAAGTCACGGAAGTCGCGGGAAACGAACGTCGGAATGGGAAATCCAGAATAAGTATGTCATCAGATTCATTTCACAAGTTCACTGTTTTCGTTCGTGCTTCGTTCGTTACCACGTTCGAACGTCAAGCAGACTGTGGGCGTTCATGTAGCTTTCGAATGGGCATTCGAACGGTGTCGGTATTCCTGGTTTTGCTGCTAGTCTCACATCCAAGCCCAATCAGCCCACCAAAGCCCATAAAACATATCCAAATTAATAAAACACATATTTAACACCTGGTGAAATTAAATAAAATCTAAAAATCACATACCAATTTAAAATAAATATCAAATAAAATAATGCCTAATTAAAATCAATCAAATATATCCCTTCATAATAAAAAAATATCATGCCTAAACCAAACAAATTAAATATATTATCTTCATAATTAAACCAAATCGTGTCTCCAATCAATCTTTTTCTTTCCTTGTAAGACACTAATTGGTCTCCTTCCTATTCAAGCACATGGAAACCCTAGCCCTTTGCCTATAAAAGAAACCCAATTCCAACACTTCCCTCTCCTAGCTCAATTCACAAAACAAAACACAAAGCAAATAACCCTGAACCTCTCGGCCACTCTCTCTATCTCTCAAGAACCGTATACACATCCCCTTAAACCCCATTGTAACCACCGAAACTCACCCAAACACCAGCCCAAATCACACCTAAACAGCATCCCAAATATACCAAGAACAGTAGCCTAAATACAGCAAACACAGTGACCGAAAATCAGCAGTAAGACAGCAGCAAAATAGCGGCGAAACGGAGTGAAAATGGTAGCTTGAGCAGCGAAACAGCGAGAGAAAATGTTGAACCAGTGAACCGGAGGAGTTGTGGAGCATCCACCCTTCCGACGATAGTGTACGGTACTTCCGAGAGTCGACATAAAAGGTTAGACCTGAGGGCACTTTTTCTATTTATTGTCATTCATTTTTTTATTGTTTTATTCGCATGAGAGTCGTTTGTGGATGCATGTTGTGGCCTTAGAATGGATGGGAAAATGTGTCGCCTCTTGTGGTATATAGGATGGAAACCCTGACATAAATTTCATAACCGATTCTGAATTGACGGTAGTATGATCTGTACTCGGGATACAACTCCACATACCACTTGAGTATACGGCACATATTTATTTCATGTTATCTTGATTTGTTTATTATCGTTATTTAATTTCTGCAAGTTATTTGTCTATGTAATAATGTGATGCGCATGGGCTTAGTAAGTCGAATTAAAGGTCCTCCATTTCGAGAGGTTAAAATCCTTTACCATGATGCTTCGCCACGCCGGATGACGTATATTCGGTTGAATGTAAGATGTGTTCATTCGAGTATACAAAGTCCGATGTTATTGTCTTTATTTTTATATGTATCATGTCATTAGCGCATGGGCTTAGTAAATTGGATAAAAGGTCCTCCGTTTCGAGGGGTTAAAATCCTTTACCACGATGATTCACCGCGCCGGATGACTTATATTCGGTTGAATGTAAGATGTGTTCAATCGGATATGCAAAGTCTGACATTGTTATCTTTATCTTTATGTGCATTATGTTATTAGCGCATGGGCTTAGTAAGTCGGATTAAAGGTCCTCCATTTCGAGAGGTTAAAATCCTTTACCATGATACATTACCGCGCCTTGTAGCCCGTTATTATTTATTAGGTGTCATATAATCATCCATTCACATATGTGTCATGTTGTTTACTGCATTTTTTGGGTCACTGCTGTAACCCCATTCGAACTCATTTCAGAACGCCACACGAACGCATGTTTTCTGTCTCAATTCGTTCAAACGCGTTTAGGAACGTAACTCGAACGCGCATGCATTTTGCCTTATCATGTAACAGGTCTCATTTTCGTTCGAACGCGTTTCTGAACGCCATACGAATGTGAGCATTCTGTTTCATTTCTGTTTGAACGCGTTTACGAACGCTACTCGAATGCGAACCTTCTGTTTACCGTTCGAACGCGGATACGAACGCCACACGAACGCCCACGGTAAACAGGCCATCTTCCATCACATGTCATGCATAATTGTTTCTTAGGTGATTTCTCTTGTATCATGTAATCAATCATATTATTTGTATCCCTGCATTTATCTATTTGATGTGTTCATGAGATGGTATTCAAGCATGATTAGGCCGTTAGTATGTTACTTGGTTCTTAAGCATGATTTAGCCTATTTAGTTGTTCATTTTGAAGCATGATTAGTCATTCATTTTGTGTTTGGAATTTGCATTATGTTTAGGTTGTTCTTTGTTTCCCGCATTATATGATCGAAGTATGTTCATGAGATTGCTGTGTGCTATTGCATGTTTGTCGTTCTGATGATTACTTTCATGCATGTGAATTTAAAAGTAGAATACTCTTGGAAATATGTTTCTTAGGCTTGGTTAAATTATTGCACAAATCATTTTTATTTCTAGTGGCATAAGTAAGGGAGCATTCCGAACCCAACGATTTGAGGTCTTCCCTTGCGAGGGGTGAGTGCGTCCTTAAATCATTTTTCCCGGTTCACACCGGGTGGCGACTCCATTATTCTCCAGTTTAGTCCCCCGCGGGCTATTCCGTACTCCCAACCGGGCCGCGAGCCCTGAACAGCATGTGTCGCCCAGTTTCTGTGTCCCACAGTCTGGTGACTCCACTGGGATAGAGAATCGGCCCCGAAATAATGTCTTGTAATATTATGATTTGTGCTTTAAGTTAACCGTTCCTGTAGTGGGTTGAAAGGGGTTTAATCAAAGGCACTTTTAAGACTAGGTAATGGTTTGGTGTCTTCCTTCACTCACTACCTTTCTAGAAGGAAAAGCTGTGAAGGCACCTGGATAATCATGTACTTGTAGCTTACTGTGATGGACTAATTTGGAGGACTCGTTGTTTATTCCTGTCACCAAGCGATAAGAGCCTAAGAGGCTTGGGTACTTAAGAGAGCCCCGCTCTACCCTCCCTCTGGAGAATCTACAACGGGAAATCCATTTGACAGTCAGTCATACACCATAGCTCGTTGGCACGTACCTTAGTCTATAAAAAAAAGTACGCTCACTTGGTCGCTCGGACCCTCGAGTGGGGAGACCTAGTTGTGGGTAATCCTTCATCAGCGAGAGCCTTTGTCCACACCCCCGTAAACCTATATGTGAACTTTAGTCGTAGAAGTAATAAGAATTATATACTTGTGCTTGTGTTTGGGAACATGGTCGTTTGGATCCATTCGGACCTTTTGTCATGAGGTATGGGCTTGTTGGGCCATTTAAACCGGGACAAGAACATATCTTATGATGATTGGGCCAAAAGCTTCTAAAACGCCAATGGGCCATTATATGTTTGTGTTTATGAACATTATCATTTGGATGCGGTTGGACTTCTTGCCATGAGATGTGAACTTGTTGGGCCATTTAAACTGGGACGAGTTCACTCCTATGACAGTTAGCCCAAAAGCTTCTAAAATGATGATGGGCCGATTTGTGTGAAAATTTTAATGAGTTGATATATTCCTTGTATCGCATGCATCTCATTCATCTCATGCATACATATATCCTGTTAACACCCTCTATGTCTAAAAGATATCATAGAGTCCTGTTGGGTTAGGGAAGAGGGAAGACTCACTAAAAGACTGGTAAAAGATATGAGTACATCTGATAATAAGATATCTCGCATGGACCTACTGGAGACTGGTTTCGCCAAGATTTCCGAACAGTTGCAAGCCTTAACTACTGCCATGGAAAATATGGATGTGCCTCGTGCTGGGGGAAATTCTAAGAATGTGAGGCGTGAGGAGCCTCTGAATGGGTTGGGGATGATATCCCCGATTTTGATGATGACACGGCAGAGTATGCAAAAGGCAGAGTGATTGGGTCTCAGGCAGAATTTCAGAAGCTTCGGGATCAGGTTGAAACAGTTACTTGCAAAATGAGAGGTAAACATGAAGAGTTGTTAGATTATGAGGCAATGACCTTCGAAGAACAGTTGCCAGCTCAGTTCAAGATGTCGGATATGGCCAAGTTCAATGGGAATGGGGACCCAAGGGTCCATCTTCGACAATATGTTTCAGTTATGAGTTCAGTGGGCTTGTCACAGCGCCAGGTGCAAAAAATGTTTGGGATGTCACTTGAAGGGGCGCCGGTAGTCTGGTATCACAACCTTGAGAAGAATATTAGGGAAGATTGGAGGGAACTGGCTGATGCTTTTCTGAAGCAATATGTTACAGATTTGGAAATTGATTTGTCACTCCGTGATTTGGAGAACACTAATCAGAAGCCGGAGGAAAGCTTCAAGGAGTATGTGGATCGCTGGAGGAACCAGCTTCTGAAAATGCAGACTCGGCCCTCAGAGAAGGACCAGATCAAAATGATCATCAAGGGCACCAAGCCCTCTATTTATGGCAAGTTGAGGAGAATGACCTCCATGATTGCAGATTTTCGACAGTTGAGGGAAACTGTCATGGATATAGAGGAAGAAGAGGCTGAAAACATGAAGTTTTATGGCCAGAATAGAAGAAATTTTGGGGGGCCTTCTGAGACCAAGCCTGCTACTGCCGAGGTCGCTACCGTCAAGAACAGGCGATTCTCCAATCTTGGTAGACCTTTGTCAAAGGTGTTTGAAAAACTGAAGGTACAAGGACTTCTAAATCCTTTGGAACCTAGGCCATTTTCGAACCCTGTGCCACCGTACCTCAACCTAAACCAGTATTGTTACTTCCATCAAGAAAAAGGCCATGACACCGATAACTGCACCCGTCTTAGGCATGAGGTCCAAAACCTCATTGACTCCCATAAAATACCCAATCCAGAAAAAGAACAACCCAACACACACATGAACCCTCAACCATAAAGCCACTCAACCCCCCCAGGCTACTTGCATTGAGATAAATGATAATAGTGAAGAACCATAGGTCAAGGAAGAAGGCAATGTTGCGAATGATGAAGTTATTCCTCCTAGTTTATTTGATCTTGCATTTTTAATATAGACATTGATTTAGTCTACATGTTTGAACCATTTTCTTAAATAATAATAAAGACGTTCATTTCGCTGAATCTCTTCTGCAATATGAGTATATTTGAGAAAAGCATTCAACCTTAGTACTATGAAATTCAGTGATGTTTAGAACACGGGAAATCCTCGGAATAAGCAAGCAGAAAAGATAAGATAGCCATTCAGAAATTGGGAAATGGGGGCAGTGAAAATATCAGACTTGGAAGGGAATTAGTTCACCGAGCCGATCAACATAGACAGATTGAAGTAGTGGCTTGCCTAAGGAAAATAAGATTGAGCAGTCACCAAGAGAATTGGCAGAAGACCTAACCCGACGGGATAAGAACATTCATGCATGCATACACGTAACACATTTTACATCCTTTTGTGTTTGTTTTGTTTTGTGTTCACAGGTTTTGAAGAAGAAAAGAGAAAGCGGAAAAGAACAAACTAATCAGAAACTGTGAGAAGCATAGTATCGGATTTGGGTAATAATCCAGGGTTGAGGCCCATTTGAGTTTGAGTTTTGGGTATGGCACTCTAGGGGCGAGGCCCACATTAGCATCAACATCAGTCTTGCCGATTATGGCACTCTAGGGGCGAGGCCAAGATTAGTTTCAGTATTAGTCTTGCTGGGTATGGCAATCTGGGGGCGAGGCCCACGTCATTATTAGTAGCAGCCTTGCTGGGTATGGCAATCTGGGGTTGAGGCCCATATCAGCATAAGTCTAGGGTTGAGACCCATATCAGTATCGGTCTGGGAGTGAGGCCCACCTCAGTATTAGTTCAGGGTCGAGGCCCACATCAGTATCAGCTTGGGGGCGAGGCCCACATCAGTGGGGATGAGTCTTAGAGTCGAGGCCCGCATCAACATCAGTTTTGGGATGAGTCCCAGGGGCGAGGCCCACCTCAGTACCAGTTCAGGGCCGAGGCCCATATCAGTATCAGCTTGGGGGCGAGGCCCACATCAGTGGGGATGAGTCCCAGGGTCGAGGCTCGCATCAACAACAGTTTTGGGATGAGTCCCAGGGGCGAGGCCCACCTCAATACCAGTTCAGGGCCGAGGCCTACATCAGTATCAGCTTGGGGGCGAGGCCCACATCAGTTTGGGGATGAGTCCCAGGGTCGAGGCCCACATCAACAGCAGTTTTGGGTTGAGTCCCAGGGTTGAGGCCCATATTAGTATCAGTCTGGGGTTGAGGCCCATATCAGTATCGGTCTGGGGACAAGGCCCACCTCAGTACCAGTTCAGGGCCGAGGCCCACATCAGTATCAACTTAGGGGCGAGACCCACATCCGTATCAGTTTGGGGTCGAGGCCCGCATATCAATATCAGTTTAGGGATGAGCCCCAGGGTCGAGGCCCACATCAGCAGCAATTTTGGGATGCATCCCAGGGTCGAGGCCCACATCAGCAGCAGTTTTGGGATGAGTCCCAGGGTCGAGGCCCGCACATCAGTATCAGTTTTGGGGATGAGTCCCTGGGCCGATGCCCACATTCAGCATAGTTTGGGAATAAAGCCCACATTCAGTACTGTTCGGGAACAAAGACCACAGTCAGCTCATATTGGGAATAAAGCCCACATTCAGTACAATTCGGGAATACAGCCCACATTCAGTACTATTCAGGAACAAAGCCCACAGTCAGCTCAGATCGGGGATAAAGCCTATATTCAACAGTTCGGGAACAAGGCCTAGGGGAATAAAGCTCTATCTTAACACAATTCGGGAACAAGGCCCAAGGGAATAAAGCTCTATCTTAACACAGTTCGGGAACAAGGCCCAAGGGAATAAAGCTCTATCTTAACGCAGTTCGGGAACAAGGCGTAGAGGAATAAAGCCCACATTCAACAGAGCTCGGGAATAAAGCCTAGGGGAATAAAGCCCACTTTCAAAGCAGTTCGGGAACAAGGCCCAGGGTAATAAAGCGATATCTCTACACAGTTCGGGAACAAAGCCTAGAGGAATAAAGCCCAATTTCAAAACATCTCAGGAATGAAGCCCAGTGGAATAAAGCTCTCTCTCAACGAAATTCGGGAACAAAGCCCAAAGGTCAAAGCATCTCAGCACAACAGGCAAGTCAATTGGCAGCTGGCGAGCCAAGTAAGTGAAAATGCATTGCATAACTTTGATAGGATTGTCACTGTTACACATTACACAAGTCCCATCAAAGTGGGGGTGAATGTAGGCACTGCATTTTTGCATATAAGTCCCTATGATGAGTCTCATTTGGAGACACTACCTTTTAAGTCACAGAAGTCACGGGAAACGGACGTCGGAATGGGAAATCCAGAATAAGTATGTCATCATATTCATTTAACAAGTTCACTGTTTTCGTTCGTACTGCGTTCGTTACCACGTTCGAAGGTCAAGCAGATTGCGGGCGTTCGTGTAGCGTTCGAATGGGCATTCGAACGGTGTCGGTATTTCTGGTTTTGCTGCTAGCCTCACATCCAAGCCCAATCAGCCCACCAAAGCCCATAAAACATATCGAACTTAATAAAACACATATTTAACACATGGTGAAATTAAATAAAATCTAAAAATCACATACAAAATTAAAATAAATATCAAATAAAATCATGCCTAATTAAAATCAATCAAATATATCCATTCCTAATAAAATAAATATCATGCCTAAACCAAACAAATTAAATATATTATCTTCCTAATTAAACTAAATCTTGTCTCCAATCAATCTTTTGCTTTCCTAGTAAGACACTAATTGGTCTCCTTCCTATTCAAGCACATAGAAACCCTAGCCCTTTGCCTATAAAAGAGACCCAATTCCAAAACTTCCCCCTCCTAGCTCAATCTCACAAAACAAAACGCAAAGCAAATAACCCTGAACCTCTCGGCCACTCTCTCTATCTCTCAAGAACCGTGTACACATCCCCTTAAACCCCACTGTAACCACCGAAACTCACCCAAACAGCAGCCCAAATCACACCTAAATAGCAGCCTAAATACACCAAGAACAGTAGCCTAAATACAGCAAACACGGTGACCGAAAATCAGCAGTAAGACAGCAGCAAAACAGCGGTGAAACGGAGTGAAAACGGTAGCTTGAGCAGTGAAACAGTGAGAGAAAACATTGAACCAGTGAACCGGAGGAGTTGCGGAGCATCCACCCTTCCGACGACCGTGTACGGTACTTCCGAGAGTCGACATAAAAGGTTAGACCTAATGGCACTTTTTCTATTTATTGTCATTCATTTTTTTATTGCTTTATTCGCATGAGAGTCGTTTTTGGATGCATGTTGTGGCCTTCGAATGGAAGGGAAAATGTGTCGCCTCTTGTGGTATATAGGATGGAAATCCAGACATAAATTTCATAGCCGATTCTGAATGGACGGTAGTATGATCTGTACTCGGGATACAACTCCACGTACCAATTGAGTATACGGCACATATTTTATTTCATGTTATCTTCATTTGTTTATTATCGTTATTTAATTTCTGCAAGTTATTTGTCTATGTAATAATGTGATGCGCATGGGCTTAGTAAGTCGAATTAAAGGTCCTCCATTTCGAGAGGTTAAAATCCTTTACCATGATGCTTCGCCGCGCCGAATGACGTATATTCGGTTGAATTTAAGATGTATTCAATTGGATATGCAAAGTCCGACATTGTTATCTTTATCTTTATGTGCATTATGTTATTAGCGCATGGGCTTAGTAAGTCGGATTAAAGGTCCTCCATTTCGAGAGGTTAAAATCTTTTACCACGATGCTTTGCCGCGCCTTGTAGCCCGTTATTATTTATTAGGTGTCATATATTCATCCGTTCACGTATGTGTCATGTTGTTTACTGCATTTTGGGGGTCACTGCTGTAACCCCGTTCGAACTCATTTCAGAATGTCGCACGAACGCATGTTTTCTATCTCAGTTCGTTCGAACGCGTTTATGAACGCAACTCGAATGCGCATGTATTTTTCCTTATCATGCATCATGTCTCATTTCCGTTCGAACGCGTTTCCGAACGCCATATGAACGTGAGCATTCTGTTTCATTTTTGTTCGAACGCGTTTACGAACGCTACTCGAATGCGAATCTTCTGTTTAACGTTCGAACGTAGATACGAACGCCGCACGAACACCCACGGTAAACAGGCCATCTTCCATCACATGTCATGCATAATTATTTCTTAGGTGATTTCTCTTGTATCATGTAATCAATAATATTATTTGCATCCCTGTATTTCTCTATTTGATGTGTTCATGAGATGGTATTCAAGCATGATTAGGCCGTTAGTATGTTACTTGGTTCTTAAGCATGATTTAGCCTATTTAGTTGTTCATTTTGAAGCATGATTAGTCATTCATTTTTTGTTTGGAATTTGCATTATGTTTAGGTTGTTCTTTTTATCCCGCATTATATGATCGAAGTATGGTCATGAGATTGCTGTGTGCTATTGAATGTTCGCCGTTATGATGATTACTTTCATGCATGTGAATTTAAAAGTAGAATACTCTTGGAAATATGTTGCTTAGGCTCGGTTAAATTATTGCACAAATCATTTTTATTACAAGTGGCATAAGTAAGGGAGCATTCCGAACCCAACGGTTTGAGGTCTTCCCTTGTGAGGGGCGAGTGCGGCATTAAATCATTTTCCCGGTTCACACCGGGTGGCGACTCCATTATTCTCTGGTTTAGTCCCCTGCGGGCTATTCCGTACTCCCAACCGGGCGCGAGCCCGAAACAGCATGCGTCTCCCAGATCCCGCACTTAGTAGCACAGAAAACAGCAGTTGCCATTTTTTGCATCATATATTATCAAAAATTTATTAAATAATCTAATTCCAATAAGTTATTATTTATAAACTCAAATTCTTAAATTATCTACAATTTAATCCTATATTTTTAAATTTCATTCTATATTAATTCCTTTTGACTAATTTAATATTTGACCAAATTTTATTTTCCTTTTTTTTTCTTTATGTGCAAAATTAATGCCTAATTATATGGGTTGAGCACATCATCAGTTTACCTTTTCATCAATTTAAAATAGAAACTTGATTATACAATTTGCTCACTTCTTTCAAAAAGAGTCACAACTAAGCTTAACAAAGTATGATAATCATCATGTTTTGAAGCCAACAAATTTCTTTCAATAAGTTTTTGACGCAATCGAAAGACAATTCCTATTTACATCCCATACATATTTTATGGGAGATGAATGAACCCTATATAAATAATTTTCTTCTCTTTTCTCTAGAGAATGGATAAACCTATTCAAAGTTGCTTTCGGCTTTTTCTTGAAATATCAATTTTTATTCTCAAAATCTATCTTCGTTCTCTAATTTCATCATTGGATCCTAAAAATTTATAGCCATTCAATATTTAAATATTCTGATAAATTAAGAAATCATACTCATTCGACTATAATAGAATTGAGTAATCTAATTGCTCAACGGCATTAAACTATAGCATATTAAAAACTTAAAAACATAACTGACATTTTAGTCTAATTAAAGAGGGACAATATTGAGACTAAGCTGTTGGACATATATGACCCATAGCATCATTATTTGTACAGAACAATGTGTTGTTGTACAAATTAACTATGTGATAAAGGAAATTACTCTTTTATCATTTGTAATTGGATTACCTGGATATATAAATGAGAAAAGTCCATATGATTAGTACCGGATTAATAAGATATGAGACAGTATTAATCCACTAAGGTTTAATCATTAAATATCCCTAGTCGTAGTATTATCGAGACTGGACATCGATAATGCGGAATAGACTAGTATTACACTTGTGCATGTTATGGAAGCGTAACGGCATAGTTCTCATATATTTGGGTATTGGATACTCATGCAAGTGTAATAGGAGGTTCTGTTTACCGATGGTACGGAAACAGCTTCGCTCAAGATAGACCCCTCGGAATCCCATTGGTAGTATGACTATATGTCTATAGGAATCCGAATCAGGGTAGGTGTATTTGGTCTTAACCTGAGACTTGCATCGCTAATACTTGCGACAATCAATATACTTTGGTTTTGGTCGTCCAGGGCTTTAACAGGTTCTGTGTACGCCTCTTTTGGGTATACTGAGAATCGTAGTGTATTGGGTGTGATGTCAAGATGGAAGTATCACTTCAGTCATATGGAGATGATGATCACACAGGGATACAAAACTGGTACTCTAAGTGCTATAGACATCGGGGAAGTATGACTAGGTCATGACTTTCCGATCATAAAGAGACTAGTTGCTAGTGATCCGATATATGCTTCGTACGGGGCAGACACAACTCCAGTCCCAGGCCTAGCATGTGACATCTGATATTGGATCGTTATACGCAATACTACGTATACTACGCCTGACAAAAATCATGTATTCCGTAGAAGAATATTTCTGGAGAATTGGGTAGGCATGGTGTTTTGCTAGAAGCCAACCATGTCTTGTAAAATCGGTAAGAACGTGGTACCGGGTACGTACGTATTCAGATAGTCTGATAACTGTATTTACTGCCAACATATCCAAGGATCTCTTGGGTCGCATCCTAAAGATTCACCGATGATATTTGACTCGAATAATATTAATCTGGGATTAATTACGAGAGAGTAAGTTAATATGGGATTAATTATCAAGAGAGAAAATTAATCTAGGATTAATTACGGCAAGAATTAATCTGGGATTAATTATCAGAGAAAGAATTAATCTGGGATTAATTACGTCGAGAATTTATCTGGGATTAAATTCATCGAGAGGAGAGAACGCGATTAATTTGGAATTAATCGGTAAAATAAATTTAATATTTAAATTAGATTTTACTATTTAATTTATTTAATTGGGTTAAAATAATATATTAGATATATTAAATGAAATCGGATATCAACGCGGAATTAAATTGGATTTTAATTCTAGCGAACGAATTAATTTGGAATTAATTCGTAAGCGACTTTAATAATAATTTTGTGAGGCATAATTATTTAATTAAATTAGATTTAATTACGTCGCGACGGAAAAAATTGGTTTAATCGGATTAAACGAACCCGAGCCCAAAAGTGTGTTGAGCAAGCCCACTTGAATTTTAAATTTAAAATAGGGCCCACTTCACTTACATCATTGTCACCTTTGGTGATAGAAATAGATGATGGGTTTTGGTGGAAACTTGTAAAACACTCTTTACCTTTTGAAAAAGAAAAAAATACAATTAATGAATTTTGAAAAATCATTATTTGCTCTCTCTCTTTGGCCGAAATGTGGAGGCCACTGTCTTTCCTTTTTATTCACTTTTTTTGGCCGAATTGCCTTTGAAAAAAAAATGAATTGGCTTCTTTCAAATGAAAAATAAAAGGCCACTGACTTTTATTCATTTTTGGCTGAAAAGTAAAAAGCCATAGGCTTCTCTCTGACTTGGCCGAAAATGGCCTTTTGCTTTTGAAGCATTGGCCTTTTGGCCTTTGATACACTTTTCGGCCGAATAGGCATTTTGCTTCTCTTTTAGCCGAGAGGCCAATTGCCTATGTTTTGGAAACAAAGGCCAAAAGCAAATGACCGAATGAAAGAAGCAAAAAAAATGGCAGTGTGGCAATTAAAATTCAAGAAAGAATTGGCCTCTGTTTCTTTTAGAAAGAAAGCAAATGCCCTTGGTTCAACATGGCCGATTGCTTCCCTCTATCTCTTGGGCACAAAATTTGTTCCATTTTGTTCTTGCTAGCATATAAGGGAGTCAAATGAAGGTGATAGGGATACTCACCCATGAGCTTGGAAGCTTCAACATCCATGGAATTTTTGAAATCCTAAATCCGATCAATGTAAGTATTCCGCAACTTTCTTGATTAATTCACACAATAATCACGCTTAGAGATCTCGTGGCATGTCTAGGACACTTACAATGGTATCAGAGCGAGATCTAAGCATGATTTGGATTCTAGGGTTTGTAAACTTTAATTTGGGATTTTATACTTGGAGTATGTATTTTCTTAAATTGATGGTTTGGTTGAGCTTGTATGATGTTTAATTGGATTTGTGCATCATTGATTTTGTGATAAATTGATTAGATCAAAAATCTCCAAACTCCATGTTTGGCCGATTACTACCCTAGGAGGACTCATGGTAATTTTTTGAATTAGACAATTGGATATGTTGATTCACATGAAATTGAATGTTAATTGTTGATTTAATTAGATTGAAATCAAAATTGGATGTTGATTTCATGTTTTGCCGTGAGTATGAAACATGTTGGAATGGATTGATTGTGCTTTACTTTGTGTTGGACATGAATTAGATGTTAACTGTGATTAATTAGATTAATTAGTGTTTTGGAAATACTATATTAATTATTTAATTGTGTTAATTACACTTGAATTGAATTAATGTGTAATTTGGAATGATATATTAATTTAATTTGTTATAATTGGGCTTAATGGGCTTGGTTGGGCCAAGTTTGGTTTAGGATAATTGGTTGGATCCAATTGGGCCTAAAACCATTTCCATAAAGTCCAAATATGACAATTGGGCCTTTGATAATTTAATTGGGCCTAAATTGATTTTGGCATAGGGTGATTCCTAAATGGGCCTTGGCATCTTGGGTTTGATCCATAATGGCCAAAGCCCACGCCTAAAGAATTAATTAAAAGCTCATTGGACTTTAATTGAATAGTATTGGATACTAATTGGGCCTTTGAGACCCATTAAGATTGGATTTGGAATCCAAGTCTTTAAGGCACATAAATAAGTGTAATTATTTAATTTGGAATTAAATATGAATTAGTATTGGATACAATTTAAATTGGATTTAAAATTGTAGTTCGATATAATTCAAGAATACTTACTTTGAGTATTTATTCTTAAACGAGTTGGACTCGCGCAAATCAAAAAGTTGTTTGAACATTGGATGGTCATTAATTCGAAGATTAATTAATTGGATTAGATTGATTGAATAACATATTTTGTGTGAATACTTGGATGTTTGTAAGAATAATGTATATCAGATGGATATTAGAAGGGTGAGGGCAATTTTGGAAATTATTGTAATAAATTTAGAATTTATTAAATTGGACCTGCGTGTCCAGCCTATTATCTCCTTATCTCATTGTATTTCTCTTCTCACCAATTCCCCTCAATGTAAATGAGGTTTCTTTAGAAGTATTATGTAATTGGGTAGAAGTAAGAATAGTGCTAGCTGGAGAGAGGAAAGAGAGAGATTTTTTCTAAGAATAATTTGTTGTATATCCATCTGCATATCATTACTAATTTATTTCGTGCCTTATTATGCTTTTAGAATGCATGCTTACGGGTATATGATGAGACCTAATTAAAGATAATAAATTGGTTGCCAAATCGCGACAAAAACCTTCATTTTATATTAAGCAATTTTCCTTCCATTGAGTGATTCTCTCTCAAGATCCAAGATTGGCATTGGTTTGTTGGCCAAACTCAAGACCTTTGTCCATCGCGGATGTGTTTGAATCACGAAAGCTTTGTTCCATATCGTACGTCTTGGGCAAGTTATGATTTGTTGGCCAAAGTCAAGGTCATTTCTTGTTCATCGACCTCGATTACGAAGCTTTCCCACTGTCAATGGTCACGCTTAACTGGTTTCATTAAGCTTGTTGAGCCAAAGCCAAGGCTTAGTTGATTCAGAGGAAAAGGTTAGGCAATATATTGGATATATTGGCATATATTGGATATATGTTTCGGACTTTGAGGTCCACCTACTGGATCTAGGAATTGGATGGGATCCAATTGATCTTAGAAATCTAACCTAGTTAAGTTTCATACAACTTGTTGGCCAAAGTCAAGGTTCAAGGTTGTGTTATTTAACGGGATCTTAGCCCACTAGGAAACTAGGTTCCTGAGTACTCCACATAAGGTTAGAGGCTCGCCGAAAATAGTAGGAGTCAAGTATTAAATATGCAATTTTGTTTAGATACTTGCCAATACACGCTCATTTATTTTTTCATCATTAATTTTATATATAGTAGTTGGACTAAAATTCAATTGTTGTATTAATTAAACAGTTAGACTGTAATCAAACTACTTCATTGGTAGTTGGTTAAATAATTGGATTATAGTAATCAATACATTTGAATGTAACCGATCAATTGTAGTTGATTATATAGTTAGACTATAGTAATCATTACATTTAATTGTACCCGAAATCGTTGATTGGATATTTGGACTATAGCAATCAAGATTACTGAAAGATTAAAGTCAAATGACATAATCCTGGGGAAAATGTCTTTAACAACTTTAATTTTCAGATTGGGAATAGAACTTCAGGATAGTCCTGGGAGCTGAGATGTTTTCTATTTGATAGAGAAACCTTTCGGTCCTGAGCCCGAAGTTGAGCGAATAGTAGAGCATGAGCTTAGGAAGACTCATTGTGATGATAACTTTAGTGCTCAATCTGTTATGCATAGCAAGAGCTTCTTAAGAGGACATATCCCAAGTTGCATGCCTAAACTGTGGCAAACGGGATCACTAGAAGTGTGATTGTCGTATGGACAAGGCAGACATGAAGGAAGTGAAGGCGGGACAAGGTTCCGGCTTCAAGAATGTTTGTTATAAACATGTTCACTACTGGTTTTAAAATTGGATTTTTTTACTAGATGTGGTACATAAATATATGTACCGATGTGTGGGATCTGTTAATTAGTAGGAGACTGGCTTCAGATGAGATCGACCTGCGAGTCGGAAACAGGACGAGAGTCGCCATTTTAGCCGTAGAAACCTAAGTTTTGGAACTGTCATTGGGGCATGTACTTAAATTATGAGACTGTTATAATGTATCTAGTTTGACTATGAACATTATCTCTGTATCTAGTTTAACCCGTTGCGGGTATACCTTTATATTCCGAAACATCGGGTGTTTTGTTTATAAAGATGATATCGAGATATCTACATTAGATGTAAATAACAGTATTTATATTTAAAATATAAATGAATCTCAAGCATATAATATGACAAACAAAAGCTCAAACTGAATAAATCTGTTGAGACTTAAAGGTGGCATTGTTGTCTGGGACACATTAACAAGACTCGTATATCCACACTTTCGAAGAGTGGATACTAGGACAGATTTGATTCTAATTCAAATGATGTCTACGAATCTAGTTTATTAGGCAAAGTGCCTAAAATGCCTTTTACTTGGTAAAAGTGTAAGTGCCAACGATCTGTTAGCCCTCGTTCATAGTGACGTAAGTGGGCCCATGTCTAGCTAGGCTAGAGGTGGATATGAATACTTCATAACCTTTATGGATGTGGCATCACGTTACGGTTATGTGTATCTTATGAAACACAAGTCAAAAACTTTTGAGTAATTCAAAGAGTTTCGACACGAAGTAAGAAAATAGACCGGTAAAAGTATTAAAAATATTACGGTCGGACCATAATGTAAAATACTTAGACATATAAGTTTCAAGATTACTTGAAAGAGTATGGTATTCTTCAACAGTGGACTCCTCCCGGAACACCTCAATTGAGCGGTGTGTCAGAACGAAGAAACCGAACTTTGTTGGACATCGTAAGGTTAATGATGAGTCGCTCTGAGCTTCCAATTTCCTTCTGAGGATACACACATTAAACAGTACAATACTTATTTTGAATAAGGTTCCATGAAAATCTGTTAGACAGACTTCATATAAAATATGAACAGGAAAGAAACCAAGTTTCTCATTCCTGAAGATTTAGGAATGATGGGCTTATGTTTGGATGGTACCAAACTGGAACCCAAACCGGATAAGTGCCTATTTGTAGGTTTTCCTAAGGAAACCAAAGTATAGTACTTATACAACTCACAAGAGAACAATGTAATTGTTGCTCTCCATGCGGTTTTCCTATGAGGAATTCCTATATGCAATGGTAAGTGGGAGGAAAGTAAAACTCGATGAAAATCGGAGTAATATTGTTCCAGACACCGAGTCCTCACGGAAAACCAACAGTTCATCAGGGATGAAACTGTACCAATAATCTTCGAATACACAAGAACCGCGTAGGTCGGAGAGAGTCAGAAAATAACCTGGGAGGTATGGGTTTCTGATGTCACCTCATGTATATATCAATCTTATTGAGGAAGATGAACCGAATACGTATGATGAAGCGATATAAGGTATCGACTCCGTTTTATGGTAAAGTGCCGTGAAGTCCGAAATAGATTCTATGTATACCAACTAAGTTTGGACATTGGTTGATGTACCAGAAGGCATTGTGCCTATTGGTACTATATAAGTCTTCAAGGAAGACATACATTGATGGCAACATACAAATGTACACAGCTAGGCTTGTACAGAAAGAGTATCGTCAACGACATAGTGTCGACTACGATGAAATTTTTTCACATGTTGCCATGATTAAATCCATTTGGATAATGCTTTCTAATGCTACATATTTCATTTATGAAATATGGCACATGGACGTCAAAATCACTTTCCTTAACGGAAAACTTTTGGAGGATGTTTATATACATCCTGACGGTTTTATCGAGCCAAAACATGGAAACAATGTTTGCAAGTTAAAATCGATCCATTCATGGATTGAAGGAAACATTTCATTCATGGAACTAGTGTTTTGATGTAATCATAATGGTATATGATTTAATTCAAAACGAAGATGATTCTTGTGTATATAAGAAGGTTAGTGGGAGCGCACTGACAATGAATATCCTATAAGTTGATGATGTATTGCTTCTTAGTAATAACATTCCCATAATATAATCGGTGAAAGTTTGGCTTTCATTAAAATTATCCATAGAATATCTGGGAGAAGCATGCTTTATTCTAGGAATAAAGATCTACTATGATAGATCTAGAAAGCTGCTGACACTCTCTCAGTGTTCGTATATTTTGATATGTACGTGACCTGATGTCTCATATGCTTTGAGCATATATAGACGCTATAAGGCCAATCCATGTGTTGGTCACTGGATTGAAGTTAAAGAACATCCTTATATATCTTGGATGAACTAAGGATGCTTTCTGAGAATATAGGGAAAGGAGAACTTTAGGTGACTGGGTTCACCGCTGCAAGTTTCCAAACCGATAAAAATGACTGTAAGTCGCAATAAGGGTACGTATATAGTTTGAATAATGAAACAGTGAGCTGGAAATCTTCCAAGCAAGATACTGTTGTCGAATAAACAACAAGAGTGGAATATTGATGCAACTGAGGCAGCAGAAGAAGTATTTTGGATCTATAAAATTCCTAATTAGATTAGGAGTAGTTCTGTTAGATGCTGAGCTAGGCTACAGCGTAGGCTAAAGAACCGCGGTCCCATCAATGATCCAAGTATGTACTTCAACTATTTCATCAGATGATAACCTTGTAAATCCGCTGACGAAAGCTGTTTCTCAGTAGAAATTTGAGCAACCCGTACATAGTTCAGGTGTTAGACACTTGAGTGATTGTCTATAGGCCAAATGGGAGATTGTTGGACATATATGACCCATAGCATCACTATTTGTATATAACAAGGTGTTGTTGTACAAATTAACTATGTGACAAATGAAATTACTTTTTTATCATTTGTAATTGGATTACCTGGATATATAAATGATAAAAGTCCATATGATTAATAAGATATGAGACAGTATTAATCCACTAAGGTTTAATCATTAAATATTCCTAGTCGTAGTATGATCGAGACTGGACTTCGATAATGCGGAATAGACTAGTATTACACTTGTGCATGTTATGGAAGCATAACGACATAGTTCTCATATATTTGAGTATTGGAAACGCATGCAAGTGTAATAGGAGGTTCTGTTTACCGATGGTACGGAAACAGCTTCGCTCTGGATAGACCCCTCAGAATCCCATTGGTAGTATGATTATGTGTCTATGGGAATCTGAATCAGGGTAGGTGTATTTGGTCTTAACCTGAGACTTGCATCGCTAATACTTCAGACAATCAATATACTTTGGTTTTGTTCATCCAGGGCTTTAACAGGTTCTGTGTACACCTCTTCTAGGTGTACTGAGAATCGTAGTGTATTAGGTGTGATGTCAAGATGAAAGTATCACTTCAGTAATATGGAGATGATGATCACACATGGATACAGAACTGGTATTCTAAGTGCTATATCCATCAGGGAAGTATGACTAGGTCATGATTTTCCGATCATAAATAGACTAGTTGCTAGTGATCCGATATATCATTCGTATGGGGCAGACACAACTCCAACCCCAGGCCTAGCAAATGACATCCGATATTGGATCGTTATACGCAATACTACATATACTACTCCTGGCAAAGATCATGTATTCCGTAGAAGAATATTTCTGGAGAATTGGGTAGGCATGGTGCTTTGCTAGAAGCCAACCATGTCTTGTAAAATATATAAGAATGTGGTATCGGGTACGCACGTATTCGGATAGTCCAATAACCGTATTTACTGCCAACATATCCAGGGATCTCTTGGGTCGCATCCCAAAGATTCACCGATGATATTTGACTCGAACAATATTAATCTGGGATTAATATTGAGAGAGAAAGTTAATCTGGGATTAATTATCAAGAGAGAAAATTAATCTGGGATTAATTACTGCATGAATTAATCTGGGATTAATTGCGTCGAGAATTTATCTGGGATTAAATTCGTCGAGATGAGAGAACGCGATTAATTTGGAATTAATCGGTAAAATAAATTTAATAGTTAAATTAGATTTTACTATTTAATTTATTTAATTGGGTTAAAATAATATATTAGATATATTAAATGAAATCGGATATCAACGCGGAATTAAATTGGATTTTAATTCTAGCGAACGAATTAATTTGGAATTAATTCGTAAGCTACTTTAATAATAATTTTGTGAGGCACAATTATTTAATTAAATTAGATTTAATTACGTCGCGACGGAAAAAATTAGTTTAATCGGATTAAACGAACTCGAGCCCAAAAGTGTGTTGAGCAAGCCCACTTGAATTTTGAATTTAAAATGGGGTCCACTTCACTTACATCATTAGTCACATTTGGTGATAGAAATGGATGATGGGTTTTGGTGGAAACTTGTAAAACACTTTTTGCCTTTTCAAAAAGAAAAAAATACAATTAATGAATTTTGAAAAATCATTATTTGTTCTCTCCTTGGCAGAAATGTGGAGGCTACTGTCTTTCCTTTTTATTCATTTTTTTTTGGCCGAATTGGCCTTTGAAATAAAAAATAAATTGGCTTCTTTCAAATGAAAAATAAAAGGCCACTGACTTTTATTCATTTTTGGCTGAAAAGTAAAAAGCCATTGGCTTCTCTCCGACTTGGCCAAAAATGGCCTTTTGCTTTTGAAGCATTGGTCGTTTGGCCTTTGATACACTTTTTGGCCGAATAGGCATTTTGCTTCTCTTTTGGCCGAGAGGCCAATTGCTTCTGTTTTGGAAACAAAGGCCAAAAGCAAATGGCCGAATGAAAGAAGCAAAAAAAAATGCCAGTGTGGCCATTAAAATTGAAGAAAGAATTGGCCTCTGTTTCTTTTAGAAAGAAAGCAAATGCCATTGGTTCAACATGGCTGATTGCTTCCCTCTCTCTCTTGGGCACAAAATTTGTTCCATTTTGTTCTTGCTAGCACATAAGGGAGTCAACTGAAGGTGATAGGGATATTCACCCATGAGCTTTGAAGCTTCAACATCCATGGAATTTTTGAAATCCTAAATCCGATCAATGTAAGTATTCCACAACTTTCTTGATTAATTCACACAATAATCACGCTTAGAAATCATGTGGCATGTCTAAAACACTTACATAAGCTTCAGTTGAGAAGAAAATATATTCACAGCTAACGAACAAATACTCATATTCGCATATTGTTCAAAACAAAATCAGTAATTGAGAATCTAAAAGTAAAATAATAATATTTCCTTACATTAATACGTGGTGCGTTGAGGAGGCCGGGAAACATGTAACTTTTTAAATTTTAAAACGTTAAAAAATCAATGATGTCACATCCCAGTGTATCCAGGACATGATTGGCATGAGACAATTGTTGGCAAATTCTAAGGTCCCAATATCATAAACAAGCATGAAAATGAAGTGCGAATACATCGACGAAGTCGCGGAATACTCACATCGATCGGTTGAGCGACGCGGAGGCAACAAAAATTCAGATTCTGCCTTCTGTTCCATTCGGCAGTGAGCTGTGCAACCTCACTGGATTGGCTTCGTTTTTGGTCCTTCGTCAAGCTCCAAGCTTCTTAGAATGGTTCCCGGCTCATGGGTGGACTTCCCTATCACCTTCGCATATCTCGTAGTGTGCTAGCACTTGCGGTTTTTGCCATAAAAACCCAACTCCATGCTTCCCTATGCTCGGTTTTCTTGACAGAAAACAGTGAGCAGTTTTGGCCTCCATGGGCGTGTGAAGTAGAGAGAAAAAGAGAATGAGAGATGTGTTGAATTAGTTGGAAAAGTGTAAATCAAACACTTATATATTTTCCAAAAATAAATAAGTGATTTACCTTTTATTTGATTTTCAAAAAATCAATAAAATGGATTTACCAAATTTGGCTCCAAAAGTCAAATGGCAACAACCATTCCATCAACTACAATCAATCACATCAAGTCACATCAATCAATCACATCAATCAATCAATCCAATCAATTGTCACATCACTCAAAGTGACATGATTTGACGCTTGATGTGACGCTAGATGCGACTAGCGATCTGACGCTTGATTTGACGTGCCGCACTCGAATTTGAAATGCGAATGCGCTCGCAAATAATCTCGGGCTCGGTTCGCTAATTCCAAATTAACGAATTTTCCGTTGCGTCGTAATTAAATGATTACGCCTAGCAAAATCACTATTCACATCGCTTACGAATTAATTCTAAATTAATTCGTTCGCCCGAATTAAAATCTAATTTTAATTCTGCGTCCAAATCCAATTTGGTTTAATATATCGAATATATTAATATACCGATTAATTCAAAATTAATCGTTATCTCTCTTTAATGGATATTTTATCCCAGATAAAATATCTCCGCAATTAATCCCAGATTAACTTTCTCTCTCTTCTAATTAATCCCAGATTAATATAGAGTGCGAGTTATACGTCATCGTTGAATCTTTGGGAAGCGACCCATGAGATCCCCGGATATGTTGGCAGTAAATTCGGTCGTCGGACTATCTGAACACGTACGTACCAAGTACGACGTTTATACCGATTTACAAGACAAGGTTGGCCTCTAGCAAAGCGTCATGCCTCCCCAATTATCTGGAAACATCCTTACAGGAATAAAGGATCTGTATCAAGCGTAGTATACCGTAGTATTGCGTATTTCTATCCAGTATCGGATGATCACGTGCTAGGCCTGGGGCTGGAATTGTGTCTGCCTCGTACGAAGCACATGTCGGATGTCTGGCGACTAGTCTCTATAATCGGATATACATGACCTAGTCATAATATCCCGATAGCTGCGCAGCATTTAAGAGAACCAGTCCCGTATCCTACGTGACCATCATCTCCATATGACTGGAGTGACACTTCCGTCTTGACATCACACCCAACACACTACGATTCTCGATATACCCAGAATCGGCGTACAGAAAAAACCGGTAAAGCCGGACGACCTCAACCAAATACACCTACCCTGATTTCAGACTTCCATAGACACATAGTCATATTACCAATGGAATTCCGATGGGGTCTTATCCAGAGTGAAGTTGTTTCCCGTACCATCAGTAAAACACAACCTCCTATTACACTTGCATGAGTATCGCATACCCAAATATATGAGAACTATGTCGTTGTGCCCTCACAACGGTCACAAGTGTAATACTAGTCTTTTACGTATTTATCGATGTCCAATCTCGATAATACTCTGACTAGGGATATTTAATGATTTATCCTTCGTGGACTGATACTGTCTCATATCATTCTCCGTCCAGGAACAAATCACAAGGACCTCTCATCATTTATATATCTAGGTGATCTAATCACAAATGATAAGAGTGCAATCTCCTTTCTGACATAGTTAATTTGTACAACAACACCATGATCTGTACAAATAGTGAGGCTATGGGTCATAATTGTCCAACAATCTCCCACTTGGCCTATAGCCAGTCACTCGAGTGCTTGACACCCGAACTATGTACGATTGGCTCAAATTGCTGATGAAAGACTTTCGTCAGTGGATTTGCATGATTATCGTCTGACGCGATTTATTCGATCATCACATCGCCACGATGTATGATCCGAACGAATCAGATGAATATCAAAGTATATATCTGGATCGTTGATGAGACCATTAATTCTTTAGCATGTGCTCAAGCCTAGCTTAGCTGCTAACAGAATTATATCTAATCTAATTAGATTTATTATCGACCCAGAAGGCTTCTATTGCCGCCTCAGCTGCAACAATAACCCACATTTGTTGTTTATTCGGTAACAGTATCTTGCTTGGAAGATTTCCAGCTCACTGTACCGTTATTCAAACTGTATAGTACCGTTTGCGACCTATAGTCGTTTTATCGGTTTAGGAAACTTGCTACAGTGATCCCAGTCACTTCAAGTTCTCATTCTCCATAGACTAAGACATCATCCTTAGTTCTCTAAGATACTAATGGATGTTCTTAGCATCAATCCAGTGACTATCACTTGGATTGGCCTGTTTGTGAATCCATATGCTCAAAGCGTATGAGACACCAGGTCGGCGTACATTTTTCAATGTACGATTTCTCGGAGAGTTTTCTCGAAAGCCAAGCTTCACCGATAGTTTTTATGGGAATATCATTTCCAAGAAATGACATATTATCATTATTATTTAGGACAGCCACTGTCAGTGCGCTCCCACTAACCCTCTTATATACACAAGAATCTTTTCGTTTTGAATTAAATCATACTCCATTATGATTACATCAAAACGATAATTCCAAGAACCTATGCTTGCTTCAATCCAAACATGGATCGAATAACCTGCAAACCTTGTTTGCTAGTTTTGGTACGACAAAACCGTCAGGATATTGTAAACATCCTCCTAAAGGTTTCCTTTTAAGGAAAGCGATTTTCCCGTTAAGCTGACATATTTCATAAATGAAATACGCAGCTTTAGCAAGAATTATCAATGTATGTCTTCCTTGAAGACTTATAGTATCAATAGGCACAATGTCTTGCGGTACATCAACTAGTATCCAAACTTGGTTGATATACATGGAATCCAATTCGGACTCATGAACCTTTGTCATAATAGGGAGTCGATACCTTGTATCACTTCCTCATACATAGTCAGTTGGTATACCTCAAAAGATTAACATCTTCATGAGGTGAGATCAGAAACCCATACCCCAGGTTGTTTTCTGACTCTCTCCGACATACGCGGTTTTTGTGTATACGAAGATTAATGGTATAGTTTCATCCTTGATGAACTATTTTGTGTTCCATTAGGATTCGATGCCTGGAATAGTATTACTCCGATTTTCATCGAGTTTTACTATCCTCCCACTTACCACTGCATATCGGTATTCCTCTCAGGAAAACCACATGGTGAGCAACAATCTAATTCTTCTCAAGTGAGTTGTATAAGTACAATACTTTGGTATCCCTAGGATAACCTACAATTGGCACTTATCCAATTTGGGTTTTAGTTTGGTATCACCCAAACGTATGCCCAGCATACCCAAATCTTCAGGAATGTGAAACCTGGTTTCTTTCCAGTTCATATCTAATATGATGTCTGTCAAACAGATTTTTAATGGAACATTATTCAAAATAAGTTCTTGCACTGTTAATGTTTATCCGTTGAAGGAAATGGTAACTCAGAGCGACTCATGATTAACCTAATCATGTCTAACAAAATTCGGTTACTCAGTTCGGACACACCGTCACTTTGACATGTTCCGGGAGGAGTCCTCATTTGAAATAATACTTTACTCTTTCAAGTATATTAGAAACTTATTGCTTAAGTATTTTCCATTACGGTCTTACCGTGACGGTTTAATACTTCAGCCGTTCTGTTTGTCTATTTCGTGTCGAAACTGTAAAAGTTTCCGATTTGTGTTCTTCAAAAGAAACACACAACCATAACGTGATGCCACATCCGTAAAGGTCACGAAATATTCATATCCACATCTAGCCTAGCTAGATACGGTCCCATTTGCTTCAATATGAACTAGGGCTAACAGATCGGTGGCAGTTGCACTTTTACCAAGTAAATAGTGTTTTAGGCACTATGCCCAGTAAACTAGATTCGTAGACTTTATTTGAATAGTATCAAATCAGTCCGAGTACCCACTCTTCAAAAGTGTGGATATACGATTCTTGTTTGATCGTGTCTCAGACAACAATGCCACATCTAAGTTTCTTAACTGATCAAATCAGTTTGAGCTATTTATTTGTCATTTTATATGTTAGACATATATTTATATTCAAAATATAAATTCTGTTATTCACATCTAATGTGTTATCTCAATATCATCTTTATATAATGAAACACTTTAGTGTTCTAGAATATAAAGGTTCACCCGCAACGGGTTAAACACTGATATGAAGATAATGTATCTAGTCAAACTAGTTACATTATAACAGTTTCCTAATCCTGCTCATAGCAGATTCTGAACAACAGCATATATCTTATGTACCACACTAAGTATTTAAAATCTAATTTTAATACTAGTAGTGAACATAATGTTGACAAACATATTTGAAGTCAGAGCCTTGCTCGTTCTTCAATTCCTTCATGTCTGCTTTGTCCAAACGGCAGTCACGCTTCCGCGATCCCGTTTGCTACATTTTAGGCAGACATTTTGGGATATATCATTTTTCTTCCCAGAAGAATATAATGATTTTGCCTTTACCCTTTTCCATATTCCAGAAGCCTTTGGCCAAGCCTCGGGTTTCTAGAATATCGAAGTATGGTGCGCCTTGCGCTACTTGCCTAATTGCAAAATTTTGACTTTGTCTCCTAGAGAATAGTCATTAACTCTCCAAGAGTTATTTATTGCAATTTTAGTACTTCTAAAATCTAAAGATAGATTTATGAAGATCCTTCAATTTCAGTATCATACTTTAAGGATCTAATCCTTACTTCTGATTCAGAAATTAATGAGTCTACTGCGACAAGCTAAATGGATTAAGCACTTAAGTTATCATTACATAATCTTCCAAAGAGTATGCTCTACTATTTGCTTAACTCCGGGCTTAGGCATAATATTATTTTATCAAATAAAATAACTTATCATTTTCCAGGACCATCCTGAAATTTTATTCCCAATTTGAAAATTAAACCATTTAAATACATTTTCCCTAGGATTATGTATTAAACGTCAATCTTTCAATTTAATCTTGATTTTAATAGTCCAACTATTTAATCAATTAATTAGGTACTATTAAATATAATGATTATTATAGTCCAACTATATTAATCAACTATAATTAATTAAATCAAATATATTGATTATTATAATCCAATTATATAATCAAATATAAATGAATAGTTTGAATATATAGTCCAACTATTATTAAAACAACAATTTAAATATTAGTCCAACTAACATTTAATACGTTTGACGAATGATATTGTTTGAGCGCTTATGGCGAGTAATTGAACGAAAATTGCAAATTCAATTCTTGCCTCCCACTATTTTTTGGCGAGCCTCTAACCCTCTGTCGAGTACTCGGGAAACCGTGTTTCCTAGTGGGCTAGGATCCCGTTAAATATCACACAATCTTGACTTTGGCCAACAAATTGTATGATAATTAACTAGGTAGATCTCTAAGATCGATTGGATCCAATCCAATTCCTAGATCCGGTAGGGGGAAATCCAAGTCCGAAACATATATCTCATATATGACAATACATCCAATGTATTACCTAACCTTTTTCCTCTGAATCAACTAAGCCTTGGCTTTGGCACAACAAACTTAGTGATCCCAGTCAAGCGCGACCCATTGACCATGGAAAGCTTCGTAATCAATGTCGATGGACAAGAAGTGGTCTTGACTTTGGCCAACAAACCACAACTTGGACAAGACACTGATATGGAACAAAGCCTTCGTGATTCAAACACATCTTCGACAAACAAAGGTCTTGACTTTGGCCAACAAACCAATGTCGTCTTAGATCTTGAGTAAGAATCACTCAATGGAAGGAAAAACGCTTAATATTTTGCGAGGTTTTTCGCTTGCAAATTGGCAACCAATTTATTATCTTTGTTAAGGTCTCATCATCATACACCCTTAAACATGCATTCTAAACACATAATAAAGCGTATATGAAAAATAATAATGATATGCGGATGGATACTTTACACAATTGATCCTAGATCAAATCTCTCACTTTCTCTCTCCCACTAGCACAAGTATCACTTCTACCCGTTACACTACACTTCTAAAGAAACCTCATTTACATTGAGGGGAATATGTGAGAAGAGAAATACAATGAGAATGAGGTAATAAGGCTGGACACGCAGGTCCAATTAAATAAATCGAATTTATTACAACAATTTCTAAAATTGTCCCACCCATCTAATATCCATCCGATATACATTATTCATGCATCGCAACCATGTATTCACACAAGCATGTTATCAATCAATCTAATCCAATTAATTAATCTGATAATTAGTGATCATCCAATGTTCAAACAACGATTTGATTTTGCTCGATTCAAACTCGTTTTTGCGAATAAGTACTCAAAGTACGAATTCTCGAATTAAATTAAACTACATCATTAAATCCAATTTAATATGTATTTAATTCTAATTCACTATTTAATTCCAAATTAAATAATACACTTTAATAATAAACCTTTTACGACTTAAATTTCAAATTTAATCGCAACGGGTCTCAAAGCCCGATTAACGTCCAACGTCAATTTAATTAAAGTCCAATGGGCTTTTAATTAATTTCTTAAGGCGTGGACTTTTGGTCAACTCGGGTCAAACCGATAACCAAAGTCCAATCCGGGAATTACCACATAAGCCTAGAAATCAATCTTGGCCCATTAGGCCCAATTAAACTTTAAAGGTCCATTAAGTCGCATTTGGGCTTTATGGAGGCGGTTTTGGGCCCAATTGGATCCAACCAATTTTGCCTAAACCCAACTTTGTACAACAAAGTCCAACAAGCCCAATTACAACACAAAAGCCCAAATCCAATTTTAAGGCCAATTAATTAAACACAAAAAAATTCCAATTTCACATTTAATTAACCAAAGTGCATTAACATAATTAATCACCCAAATCATTATTTCCAAAACACAAATTAGGCTAATTAATCATGCTCATCTACATCAATTAGTGTCCAACACAAATTGATTAAAATCAAACCCATTACATGCTCATCATGTCTCGGCCAAGGGGAAATTATTTTGTCCAAATCAAATTTAATCCAATTAAATTCAATTCAACACAAATCAATATTCCCAACACATTTCTAACTCATCCAATGAATCAAAAAATCAAAATCCCAAGAAATTAAAATAGGGCATTAAATTCGGCCATGCCAAATTTTTGGGGCAAATTTGTTCCAAACCAATTTTGATCAAATTGATCCAATCAATCTCAAATTAAAACATATCTAAGCATACTAATTCATCCAATTTCATTAAACATGCTCAAATATAATTTTAGCCAAATTTTTAACCCTAACCAATTTCATGCTCAACCTTTAGCTCTGATACCATTGTTGGCAAATTCTAAGGTCCCAATATCATAAACAAGCATGAAAATGAAGTGTGAATACATCGACGAAGTCGCGGAATACTCACATCGATCGGTTGAGCGACGCGGAGGCAACAAAAATTCAGATTCTGCCTTCTGTTCCATTCGGCAGTGAGCTGTGCAACCTCACTGGATTGGCTTCATTTTTGGTCCTTCGTCAAGCTCCAAGCTTCGTCGAATGGTTCCCGGCTCATGGGTGGACTTCCCTATCACCTTCGCATATCTCGTAGTGTGCTAGCACTTGCGGTTTTTGCCACAAAAACCCAACTTCATGCTTCCTTATGCTCGGTTTTCTTGACAGAAAACAGTGAGCAGTTTTGGCCTCCATGGGCGTGTGAAGTAGAGAGAAAAAGAGAATGAGAGATGTGTTGAATTAGTTGGAAAAGTGTAAATCAAACACTTATATATTTTCCAAAAATAAATAAGTGATTTATCTTTTATTTGATTTTCAAAAAATCAATAAAATGGATTTACCAAATTTGGCTCCAAAAGTCAAATGGCAACAACCATTCCATCAACTACAATCAATCACATCAAGTCACATCAATCAATCAATCCAATCAATTATCACGTCACTCAAAGTGACATGATTTGACGCTTGATGTGACGCTAGATGCGACTAGCGATCTGACGCTTGATTTGACATGCCGCACTCGAATTCGAAATGCGATTGCACTCGTAAATAATCTCGGGCTTGGTTCACTAATTTCAAATTAACGAATTTTTCGTTGCGTCGTAATTAAATGATTACGCCTAGTGAAATCACTATTCATATCGCTTACGAATTAATTCTAAATTAATTCGTTCGCCCGAATTAAAATCTAATTTTAATTCCGCGTCGAAATCAAATTTCGTTTAATATATCGAATATATTAATATACCGATTAATTCCAAATTAATCGTTATCTCTCTTTAATGGATATTTTATCCCAGATAAAATATCTACGCAATTAATCCCAGATTAACTTTCTCTCTCTTCTAATTAATCCCAGATTAATATAGAGTGCGAGTTATACGTCATCGGTGAATCTTTGGGAAGCGACCCATGAGATCCTCGGATATGTTGGCAGTAAATTCGGTCGTCGGACTATCCGAACACGTACGTACCAAGTACGACGTTTATACCGATTTACAAGACAAGGTTGGCCTCTAGCAAAACGCCATGCCTCCCCAATTATCCGGAAACATCCTTACAGGAATAAAGGATCTGTATCAAGCGTAGTATACCGTAGTATTGCATATTTTTGTCCAGTATCGGATGATCACGTGCTAGGCCTGGGGCTGGAATTGTGTCTGCCTCGTACGAAGCACATGTCGGATGTCTGGCGACTAGTCTCTATAATCGGATATACATGACCTAGTCATAATATCCCGATAGATGCGCTACATTTAAGAGAACCAGTCCCGTATCCTACGTGACCATCATCTCCATATGACTGGAGTGAAACTTCCGTCTTGACATCACACCCAACACATTACGATTCTCGATATACCCAGAATCGGCGTACACAGAAACCGGTTAAAGCCATGGACGACCTCAACCAAAGTATATTGATTGTCATATGTATTAGCGGTGCAAGTCTTAGGTAAAGACCAAATACACCTACCCTGATTTCGGACTTCCATAGACACATAGTCATACTACCAATGGAATTCTGAGGGGGTCTTATCCAAAGCGATGATGTTTCCCGTACCATCGGTAAAACACAACCTCCTATTACACTTACATGAGTATCCCATACCCAAATATATGAGAACTATGTCGTTGTGCCCTCACAACGCGCACAAGTGTAATACTAGTCTTTTACATATTTATCGATGTCCAATCTCGATAATACTCTGACTATGGATATTTAATGATTTATCCTTCGTGGACTGATATTGTCTCATATCATTCTCAGTCCAGGAACAAATCACAATGACCTCTCATCATTTATATATCTAGGTGATCTAATCACAAATGATAAGAGTGCAATCTCCTTTGTCACATAGTTAATTTGTACAACAACACCATGATCTGTACAAATAGTGACGTTATTGGTCATAATTGTCCAACAACAATATCATCATCTCCATAAACCTCTAATATTAACATACATGACATAACATAATTTATGAATGACTTGTCTAATCATGAATGAACATGTTCATGCAATTCTCATAACCTGTCCCAAAACATGACAATCTCTGAAAACATGCATAACTGACATATATTACACATGAGTTACTTAAGGTAACTCTACGTAACATGAACCATGTATAAGATATCATTCAGTCTCATGGCATATCACAATAAAAAATACATAAAAATAGACCCATGACATTTGCTCCTAAGACTATAGTTGGTATCCATCATTTCCAAGCTAGTCAAGCTAATGATGATAGCCTTCACCAAAAGGTCGATATCAACAAGTCCTGTAACCAAATACTAAGTTTTTTTTTTGGGGGGGATAAATCGTGGGAATGACTTAGTGAGTACATGTTGAAAATAAAATAGGAAACATCATAACTTGTAAAATTGCTAGCATTCTTAATAAATCATATTCTTGAAAACATGAATATCTGAACATAAAGCTTAAATACAAAGCATAGTCACGAAAAATTCATATAACATGTACTTGTAATAACTTTCATGAAAACGTATCAATATCGTAGCCTAGAGGCGTGAAACCTACTTAGTAGGAACCTAACACCACGTAAGCAGGGGAACATGAACATGAATAAGAGGGTTTTCAGGACCATTAGGCAACGTGAGTATACTCGAGTGGCTAAACTTGAGGAGATGATACTCTATTGTCATTTGAAAATAAATTAATGTTTGTGTAAATAAAATGGTAAATCAATCTACATCATGTAACATAAAGTTATAAATCATAATCATGAAACATATCAAATATATAAGCAAAACTTGGAAACATATAATAACTGTTATGATTCTTGAGATATATCATGTACTTAGTTTACTTAACATGAAAGCATAGTAAATTGAAAACATGCTCGTGTAAGTTCAAAATTCAACATTCAAGTAAACATAAGTTTAGTTGTAAAATACTTGAAGTTTGAAAACATGAAAATTATTGTAACACTCCAGTAATCCCGACGACTACTACCTAGTAATCATGATGACTACTATGTTATAGATGGCGTAATACATAATATAAATCATGTTTGAGCATGTATGTATTTACGGAATTACTTTTCGGACATTCGATAAATTCCTCGTTGTTCCGATACAGAATTAATTCTAAGATTCAATTCAGACAGTCCTTAGTATTTGAGTCATAACTTTTTCATACGATCTCCGATTCTTATGTATTTTATATCTTCGGAAATCTAAGACCGAGACCTACAACTTTCACGTTGGATATTTTTCCATATTCGAATCCGAAGTAGGTAAATAATCATAATATCTATGGCTGCTATAGTAAATTCGAGAATGGCCTAGATTGGGTGATGTGGCACAATCCTAGCCACCCATTTCATCACAAAAATCAGCCAATTATCCTTTTTAAAAAAAGACATTATTAACTCTCTTCCTCACCCAAAAAACGTGGAGAGCAAGAGTGGAAATTTTCTCATGCTAATTTCTTCTCCAATCAATCATTTTTCAAGTCATATTTGGTCATTTCAAGCTTCATTGCAAGCATGGTAAGCTTCCTTTCCTCATTATTCTTCTCATTTTTAGTTTTGAACAAAAAAAATAAAACCCAAATTCACACCTTGCATACCCTAGAGTTTGAATTTGTTTAATTAGCATTGAGAGCATGGATAGTATGTATTTTTGAAGGTGTTATAATGGTATTAACATGGGATGAAGTTTTGTGTGTATGAATGTGATGTGGGATTGTATTTTGTGATTTGGTGGTACAAGAATAAATGGTTTGTGTTTGGATTGTTGATATGAAATGGTTTATGTTAAGTTGAATTGAAGATTAGAAGGTAGTGTTGAAATTGCTTGGGCATTGTCATGGAAGAAATTGATGAATGGCCCTGAAATTGGACTAGCTGCGACGCTCAGCACCTAGCGTCACAACGCGTATCAAGAAAATACTCTCTACCTCAGGTTTGATTATGTAGGCGTCGCGCCGCTCAGCATATGGTGTCACGACGCGGAGCAAGAAGAATCTGTATGCCTTAGGTCTGAATCATATGGGCATCGCGACGCGTAGTCTTTGTCATCCCGACGCATATCAGGAAATTGCTCTTTGTATCGGTCAGCTTGTTAAGGCGTCACGACGCACCAGACCCGGCGTTACGACGCATAACGAAAACAGTTTAATTCCATGTTCATCTTAGGAAGTTAGAATGAACCATAAAGTTTCCATATACGGTACGCATGTGCATCACCCCATCAATGATCATGATAAGCTTCTCAGTTAAATATGCTAACCATACTCGGATATAGGTCGGATTGGCTTTTCTGTAAGAATCTCTTCAGTCGCATCCAGGATCATTGGCAATAGCTGCTAATCTGTGAGTGGATCTTTTTTCTCAAATTGATTTCCACTTATATGTTTGAGAAATGTTTTAGAAATTGATTATTTTTAAAAGCATGATTCTTGTGATTTTTGGAGGCATGAGGGAAAACCAACCTCAATTATAACTTGGTATATATCTTGGAATTGACGAATTCAGAACATGTGCATATGTAGAGTAGGACTAGAGGGATGGCGATATGTAACGCCCCTAGATCCTAGATTTTAGGGCTAGGGGGCCGGCGAGACATAACGCCCCTAGACCCTAGATTCAGAGTCGAGATGATAGCATCGATCCACACATCTGGCTCTAGTTCAGTGGCTTGGGGGACGGTGAGACGTAACACCCCAAGGACACTAGTTTAGGCGTATGGGGGGACGGTGAGACATAACGCCATCATAGTCAGGTTTTTCAGAGACATATTTACAGAGACATATTTTTTAGAGACAGATTTTCAAAAATAAGACTTTCAAAGTTATGATTTTTAGAAATGATAAGTTTTATAAAAGAGTTTTTAAGAGAACTCGGTTTTACAGAATATATTAGAGTTTTACAGAAAGACAGATATCCAGAAAAGCTTCATCGAAAGAGATTGGTTTTCAGACACAAACGGAATTTCAGAAAATATCAGTTTTCTCGAGATGGTTTCGAATTCAGAAAAATTGATTTTTCATAAAGTATTTCAGTTTTCTTTTTAAATCTTCCACTCACTAGGTCGTTCAAACAATCTAACCTCCCTCCCTCACTCCCAATTTCTCTATTTTACAGGTTTACCTGGAGGACGATCTCGAGAGGATGGATACCGATGGCAGTCACTAAGGTGTTTGGTCCACCAGGTCAAGTCAGAAAGAGAGTTCAGTCAGAGTCACAGTAAATTCATGCATCAGATGTTAGTATGGTATCAATCATTATATTGAGTAAATATGTCCATAAACAGAGTTGTAAACTGTATTGTTATTAAGTAAACAGTTATGAGCATTGAGTTGCATTTTATGTTATTAAGATTGGGCAATGGTCCATATGCATGTGTTTAGATTTGAGATGAGTTAATAGCATTGATCATATTCAGAAAATCAGAGGCTCGAGGGAATAGGTCAGCCTATTCCCTGTCGGTAGCATCTCCCAGAGAGGGATGTTACAATTATAACATTCTCTCAAAAATTGGTGTCAAGTCATACTGTGTGTATCGTCGTATGGAACTAGGTGGAATATCCTGTGAGAATCTTCAAAGTATTTGTTCATAGTATGGTTAGTACACATGAGTATTTATGATCCTAAATATGCGCACGAATGATGCATGTGCCTATGCTAGCAAGGAAGTTTAAGGCGTTATCTAGCATTTTAAGGCGTGTCCTAGAGCAAACTGAGACAGATCCTGAAATTGGTAACGTGTTGCGATGCCAACTAAAGCAGCTCGCGTTGAGAAGCATCATTTTTTAAGTCGGGACATGCTCAAGGTAAATTTTGGGACAGAATGTCACGTTTGATGTTGCGTCGCGATGCAAGTCAATATGTGTCTCGACACGAGCCTGTTTTTAGTTCTAATCATAGTTTCATCACACTACAACAATAAAGAAAAGCCCATAGCCCTCACTTATAACAATACCAAATTTCCACATTATCATCATATTTTTCAACATACAACATGAATTCTTACTCCCATAGTCGTGGCATCTTCCAATTTAATACCCTTAGATTCATGACAATAACCAACAAAACTTGACTTCTTAACCAAACTTACATGTGCATAAATCATGATAATAAACATCAATATAGACATAATCAATACTAAAAAGATATAATCAACACTAAAAATATAGAATGTGTATCAGCTCCCTTAAAATTTTCTAGACAGTTGATACATTAAATCAAATGTGCGATCGCGCGCTGAATTTTATTTTCACCTGTTTTTGAGATGATGGAATCTGATTTGTCCCAATTTTTTTCCTATAGACTCGAAAAAGAATAAAATAACCCATTTAATTATTAACAAATACACCCATATTCCTTATCCGCTGATTTGACCAATTTACGCAGTATAGAACACTAATCCAACTCTAAGGGGTCCGAATCTGCCCCAACTGGTTAAGGAAAAGCTTAAGGAAATTAGACACTTTTTCTTTTTAATATTTGAGATCCAAACAATTAAATCTTTATGGGTTTCTTACACTTAATGCCTTAAAACCAACTAATTTGATAGTCATTGGCTCAAAGCACGATACAGGGATTGATGATGTATTATCCAAAAAAATTATATAATAAACTACCATTGCCAAAAAGGTGTGAACTTTAATATAACTTTAGAACAAAAATATTACTATTTTTCAACAAGATTTAAGAATATTATGGGCACAATGAATTGATTAATACTTTGTCTCATATGTATAGGGAAGATGGGTAAAAAGAAATATGAGGATTTGATTATTTGATAGTTTATAAAGAAAGAAAATAATTATTAACTTGGATAATAATTTGTCTTTTAAATTTTCACATAAATTACTAGAGACTAGTAATAACCTGGTTTGGGGTGTGATGAAATATTAAAAATGTATATTTAAATAAAAGTGAAATTAATCATTTTACACTTGTAATTTCATTAATCCTCTTATTTAGCTCAATTGTGAAATAATAATTTTATGTTTTATATATTTTTATTGTAATTTATTGTGTAGGTTAAAATATTATTTTGGATGCTCAACAGGAAAATGGATATGAAATCTGAATTACAGGACCCATAAACCCAAAAGAGCGTGATAGCTAGATTCAAATCAGATTTGAAAAACATTCATCATATTTAGATTGGCAGTAAAATGAGCTTATAATTTTTAACATATGTTTGGACACGATCAGATCTTCTAAGATTTCCTTACAATGGGGACCCATGTGTAAAAAACAATTTCTCAATCTCACATCTCTAGATCACCTCACTTTTGGCATTTTTTGGATTATCAAAATAAAAAATATAGAAAGAAGGCTCGTGACATGGTGATGTGATGCAAGAGGTGGATAGCCCCATGAATTTGCAAATTGCAACAAAAGTCTGAAGCAAATAAAGACCCGACAAGCAATTATTAATTTCAACCAAAAAGAATAGGATTTGTAAAATAAGATGTGAGCACCTATTGCTATAAATAATGTGCTAGCCTCTCTTATTTCCTCAACTTCCTTCATTTTTCTCTCATTGAGAATTTGTGAAGGGTCTTACTCTTGTGTATTTTTATTTTTTCAATCTTTGTTTAATTTCTTTATTCATTAATAATTATATGTGTTTTTATTCAAATCATGATTTGATAATTTGCATCCCGCGTGAGTAATGGTGAAGCTCTTGGTATGAAAATATATGTAATTTTTATTTATATATAAATATAAATTGTGATTATTTCCCAAATAAAATTTAAACTTTTTCTAATTTATTTAGGACTCTTGACTAGTTTGGGCAATCCCTGATTGACACAGCTAATACATGAATATCATACGTGCGAGAGACTTGACTATTAAAAATTTGGATTAATTATATACCATACGGTTCTACATATGTTGGCATAATTTAGTACATTGATATGGACTAATTATATATAAGAGGGATTACATGTGTTGGCATAATTAACACGAAAATCAAGAAATAAGTTAATTGAGAGATAATTATTATTTATATTTTATAAAAAGTAAAAATTATTTTATATTTGAAAGACCAAAAGTAGACCCTATAACCTCAGTATTTTATTTTATATTACAGTATCCAATTTAAAATTGCTCATCATTTCAGTCAATTCAGCAATTTTTTTTTATTATCCGAATTGTTATTTAATTTCACTAAATCTATTCTTTGTGGATCAATCCCGGACTCACCGAGTTATTTTATTATGTCGACACTCTTATACTTGTGAGTTAAAAACCACTTTATAAGTGTGTCACATATATTATCTAAAAATCACATTTTTTTTAGTTTTATATAAAATACATTAAAAATTAGTGAACTAATTCATTTGATCTTTATCTTGTCCTTCTGTCGTCTCTTGTTCCGTTCAATTTTTGAAGATTTTCCAGAGATTTTTAAAAAATATTCTGTTTGCAGGCCTAATATGTCGGAAATGCTAGAAGGAGGTTGATTTTAGGTTTCTCTGAAGTTTATTTATTTTTAAGCATGGTTTTGTACTGGTACTTTTTTTCGTTTTGGGGGTGTTTGTCTTTTGAGTGGTTTTGGTAGAGATGTAATTTTGTTTTATAGTATAAATAAACAAAATTACAATAAAAGATGTAATTTTGAGCCCACACTAAGCAGCATTATTCAGAACCTCTGAAGTCTCTGATTGGATCAACCCTGCGAACTTGTAACGCCAGAACTCTGACTACTAATCTTCCTCCTTTAGAACTCTTAAGGCTTAGGAAATGGTGGGTTAAGATTGTGTTTTTGTATTGATGGTTACCAAAGAACAATCTTACCAAAGCAAAGAAGACAATGGAATCAATGAAGTCTTCTAGGTTGATTGTCAAGAAGGAAGAAACAAGTATATGGTGGCTCTTAAAATAGTATTTCTTCACCTGGGTAAAATGGCTAAGTGTTTGTTTAAATAGGTAAGGAAAATAGTTTTCCTTGTGCAAAACTGGCTTAAAATGCGTCCAAAATGATCCACTTATGCACGGGCGTTCGCGCCCTTCAAACGCAAAGTTTCTGCCTCCGGACGGTAGAACGCGCAGACGAACACAACTCGAATGCACGTCACAGACTGATTTTGAGGTGTAATTTAAAGCGCTTGTAACTTTCTCGTCCATCGGCCAAATCATGCTGATCTTATGTCAATTGAAGCATTAAATATTCTTGAATATCAAAAAGAGTGAATGTCACTTTAGTATTTCCATCTGATGTTATCCAAATACTTGTCTGATTGCTCCGAGATCTTCAACCCTCATTACAACTCAATTGAACTAGTTTCAGAGCTTGGAGGGTAGCATAGATATGCACCCTCAGTTCTAGTTTGTGGCTTGGGGGATGACGATACGTAACGCCCCAAGACCACCAGTTTCAGGGACAATAGTGGCATGCTTTGGGCGACGGCGATACGTAACGACCCAAAATCATGAATTTGCATTGTTGGCTCTAGTTAGGCATATGGGGGGACGGCGATACGTAACACCCTCATACGTCAAGTTTTTCAGATACATACCAGTATTTAGACATCAGATTTTCAGAAAAAGACTTTTCAGATATCAGATTTTCAGAAAAAGAATTTGCAGAGATCAGATTTTAGAGACAGTTTTTCAGAAAGGTTAAGTCTTATAAAGAGATTTCAGAAGAAGTTTTTAGAAAAGAGTTTTCATTTAAAGATATTTCTAGAATTTTGATTTTATAACCAAAAAGCTTCTATATCATTTTTCAATTTTTCGTCTACTCACTTAGATCGTACGACGATCTAACTCCCCATTCCCAATTTCTATGTTTTACAGGTATTCTCGGAAGACGAGATCGGGAGGACGGATACTGCTGCAGTCACTATGGTTTGGAGCCCACCAGTCCAAGTCAAAGAGTAAAAGTTCAATTGGAGTCAGTCAGAGTCAAGTAAAAGTCATGTACTAGTACTTGAGTTATGTGTATTTATTGTAAAAAAACATGTGTCTTTATGTATAAAGTTGTTGGAGTTAAGTTTGTATGTTAAGTTGTAAGTTGGGCCACGATCCCATATATACGACATAAATATCTAATTAAAGGAAACAGTAAATAGTAATTATCATAGTCAGAGACTTATGGGGTTAGTACGGTCTATCCATTGCTGGTAACATCTCCCGAATTGAGGATATTACAAAGATGGTATCAGAGCATGGTCTAGGGAGTCAATGACTGCAGTGGGCAGAGTGATGGGGTCTGGTATATGTAGTATGTCCTTGATACTCGTATGTGAGGCACTACCTCTCCAGTATCCGATCCTCGAGTACGTCCTTGAGATCCGTAGACAGGTTAGTGAACCTTCCCTAACTATTCAAATAGTATTCCTCGCGAGAACAATTACACTCTAGATCCAAGTTAGGAATCTTCTTAAAGTTATTCAGCCTATTACCAGAAGTACAAACAATTCTATGAAATCAGATAGTAAAATATAAGAAAAGTTACCCAATGAATGGGATAGAAAAGCTATAGGAAAGCAAGAAATAGGTATACTGTTTTTACATGTTTTTACAGCCAGAGACAAAGAAAGATAAAAGAGACAGAAAGAGATAGTAAGTTCCAAGTGTACCCACCCAAGAAAAATAGAAAGAGAAAGAAAAAGTTAGAAAGAGAAGTAAAAAGATAGAATGTAGATATCTAAGCAATTAGAAGTAAATAGAGATAGAGTTACAGAAGCAGATAGATATGAAAATGCCAGAACCTATAGTAGTAAGAACTAGAGACACAGAGTCAGATAGTAAAAGATAATACCAGAACTAGTAATAAAGAAGAAAATAGCAAACCTGAACGAGAGTAAAATACCGAGTAGACTTGAGTGGAGTTTCTTCCCTCCCAACAAGATTCCTTTCTCCTCAGAAAAATTCTTTCAAGCATGTTCAATAGTCCTTAAGCATCTCATATAGATAGTGAGTTCCCTAATAACTAAGGATAACCATAAGGCAAAAGAAGTAAAAAATCAGAAATAGTCGTGGAGAATTCTAATAAACTGATATGCCAAGAAGGAATAAGAGAACTCCAGATCCCCAAACCCGGACCCAGGTCCTCAAACAGATAAATAAAGGTCATAAACAAAAACAACTAGTTACCTTACCCAAGCGATTCGATGAGGACAAGACCCTAAGTTACCTAGATTTCGACCATTTAGTGATACCAGTTAAGAATGTTGTTCTGATTGAGCCTATCTCATACCTACCCTACATGAGCAATATGTTGGACAGTTATGACCCATAGCGTCACTATTTGTACAGATCATAGTGTTGTTGTACAAATTAACTATGTGACAAGGAGATTGCACTCTTATCATTTGTGATTAGATCACCTAGATGTATAAATGATAGGAGGTCCCTATGATTAGTTCCTGGATTGAGATGATATGAGACAGTATCAGTCCTCGAAGGATTAATCATTAAATATCCCTAGTCGTAGTATTATTGAGATTGGACATCGATAATGCGGAATAGACTAGTATTATACTTGTGGGCGTTATGTGAGATCATAACGGCATAGTTCTCATATATTTGGGTATAGGATACTCATGCAAGTGTGATATGAGGTTGTGTTTTACCGATGGTACGGAAAACAGCTTCGCTCTGGATAGACCCCTCGGAATTCCATTGGTAGTATGACTATGTGTCTATGGAAGTCCGAAATCAGGGTAGGTGTATTTGGTCTTAACCTGAGACTTGCATCGCTAATACTTGCGACAATCGGTATGCTTTAGTTTTGGTCGTCCAGGGCTTTAACAGGTTCTGTGTACGCCTCTGCTGGGTATATTGAGAATCGTAGTGTGTTGGGTGTGATGTCAAGACGGAAGTATCACTCCAGGCATAGTGGAGATGATGTCACGTAGGATACGGTACTAGTACTCTTAAGTACTGCAGTCATCGGGATATTATGACTAGGTCATGTATATCCGATTATAGAGACTAGTTACCAGACATCCGACATGTGCTTCGTACGGGGCAGACACGATTCCAACCCCAGGCCTAGCACGTGACATTTGATACTGGATCGCAATACGCAATACTACGTATACTACGCCTGACATAGATTATATATTCCAGTAAGAATATTTCTGGAGAATTGGGTAGGCACTGTGCTTTGCTAGAAGCCAACCATGTATTGTAAATCGGTGAGCACGTGGTACGAGGTACGCACGTATTCGGATAATCCGATGACCGTATTTACTGCCAACATATCCATGGATCTCTTGGGTCGCTTCCCAAAGATTCACCGATGACAGTTGATTTAATTAGAATTAATCTGGGATTAATTAAGAGAGATAATTAATCTGGGATTAATTAAGAGAGAGAAAATTAATCTGGGATTATTGAGGTATTATTTAATCTGTGATTAAATGTGTTCGGAAGAGAGAGAACGGGATTAATTTGGAATTAATCGGTAAAATAAATTTAATAGTTAAATTTGATTTTTCTATTTGATTTATTCGTATGGGCTAAAATTAATATATTGGATATATTAATATGAATTGGATTTCATTACGGAATTAAAGTCGGACTTTAATACGAACGAACGAATTAATTTAGAATTAATTCATAAATGACATTCGTAATATATTTGCGAGGCATCGTTATTTAATTAAATTAGATTTAATTATTTAGCGACGAAAGTTCGTTTAATCGGATTAAACGGAACCGAGCCGCGGTAAATGTTCGTAGAGACATTTGAATTTTGAATTCAAATGTGGGGCCCACTTCACATGTGATAGTTGGGAGGGTAGTTGGCATTTATGCCAAGCCACCCACCATCCAACTACCTTGGAATGGTTTTGGTGAAACCATTTACCCAACTACCTTGTTTAGGTAAAAGGGTAAATTGGTTTTACCTAAACTCTTCTCTCTCTCTTCACTTGAGTATGTATCACACAAAACACACTTGGAACAAATAGGAAACCCTAGAACTCTCTCAACTTGGGCGTGAATGGCATCCTCTCTACACTTTGATTTTGTTGCAATTTCAAAGGAGCTAGCACTTCACAAATCAACAAAGGTGATAGGGAAACAACTTCAAAAGCTTGGAATCAAAAAAGGAAGGATCTTGGAGATCTTCAACTCAAAGCTTGGAATCAACAAAGGAAGCATCTTGGATCTTGGATCTTCTTCCCAAAAATTTAAAAGCTCAAATCCATTCAATGTAAGTAATTCCGCAACTTATTTTGAATTTATGAACATGTTTTCATGCTTATTAGATCCTTGGTTTGTTCTAGGAACACTAACACAATAGACTCTATCCGGACATAGAGTACCAGAATAAGGATATAGAAACCCATCGAGACATAAAAAAACTAATCGACGAGATATAAAACAATTCCTACCAGCGTAGATATAGGCGACCGTAAGAAAAACCCAATGGGAGTCCATCTTAAGAAGTGGAAAAACCATGGAAGGTAGATAACCAAGAAAAGAATTCAGGAAGTCTCAGAAGGTATGGAGAAGAGAACCCAGAATAACCCACAGATTTAGACACTGCATCACAAGGTTTGCAAGATTAGTAGGAGTCCACAAGATAGGCCAAATTCCGTAGAACCCACAGATAAGCCTGAGTCAATGGGAATTCGTAGAAGAATATAAGAATAGACCTATGAAGTTGGAGGTATTTAGGAAGTGACAAGAGTACCAGTATGGATAATAGAATAGAGTGACCAAATCTAGGTTTATAACAAGAACAGGAACTGGAGATCTAAGAGGCAGACAGAAGAATGAACCACTGTTAGCCTCAGTAGCAAGGCATATAGCAAAGAATAAGATATGCAAATGGTAAGAGGAACGCGAGAAGTAATAAGGAAATTCGGTGCATTCAGGCACGAAGATAACATAACGAGAAGATAGTTGTGTAGAGAATTGATGGTAGTTATGGGACCCCGAGGCATGGAGTAGTCGACCAATTTCCTGCAGAATGAATAAGGACTTTTCCTTCCGGAAACCTTGATTCGAGTAAGCACATAAACACTGAACCAGACACATGAACATATATATATTCCCAATTTAGAGTCCAATAAAGAATAGAACCAATAAGGAAGAGGAGAGATTAGATGAAATGCGAGATGAATAGATAGTTAAATCAGTGAATTCAATGAATCATAGATAAAGAATATGAAATAGAATAGTTTGAAATTATGATAAGTTGAACTAAGTCAAAAAGCCACTGTTGAATTAAGAAACCCGTAAAGAAGTAAAAACTTAGAAGTACAAAGAGAGCATGGACAATGATTCTCAGGAATATAGTGAACAATTTATAAAGAATCTTGTGGTAGTACGAAGAAAAGACTAGGTAAAGAGTAGTACATGAACTAAAGATTCTGAAAAAGATGTCCTAAGTAATTGCAGTTGATAGGGTCTTCATAAAGTAAGGAAGAAGTTTAAGAAATCATTGTAGCGGAGCAAGTTTCTTAAGGAAGAATAGTAAAGAGAGTATAGCGGTACTCAGAAAGACAAAGGAACGACTTCATAAGATTAATGACAGAGACTAAATAGAGAGAAGTACATGAGCAGTGTAATAAGTTTTAGAAAATATGACTCTAGGGGAATTTTGCAGAGGAGGTAATGTATTCGATAATCGAATATAATCATAGGTAAAGTATGAGAGAGCAAACCAGATAGTTTTTAATAAGTAGTATCCTAGTGTAGGAAAGCATCAGGATAAGTTCTCACAATTCCTACTCTCGATAGACTATAATAGCAGAGTTTGAAGGTTTTATCAAGATACTCCAAAGAATAAATGAAAGTATAGTGAAAGAGAAACGGAACTTAAAACCTTCACACGTACTTTAATCACGGAAAATGAATAAGTCACAGTTCTGAGCAAAAGAGTTAGGAGAAGATTTATACAGATGGAGTGGTACAGAGAATAAATCGTAGTTAAATAACGACGGAGGTACAAGGAACTAGAATTAGAGTGTAATAAGTGGATACGTAAAGAACGAATATATCCCTCAAGTAGGAAGATGGAGGAATAAACCAAGGAAATTCTCAGTGTAGAATGAGATAAGAGATGAAAAGAATACTAAGGAACATGTTTAGAAGTAAAGCTGTCTAGGTGCAACAACGGTAGGAGAGAATACCTAATAAGCAAAAATAAAAGTGAGAAACAGCCAAGTTTCTTCGTATCAGAATGAAACCAAAAAATCCCTTACGTGTTACCTCACGTAAAGCACATTAAACACTCAACCCCAATCATAGTTGACCAAACCATTGCGGGTTTGAGACGGACTAAGCCACGTGTATGGGTGGTTTGGTAGATATATAGTATATAATGGGATCGAGAAGATAAGTTATTGTAAAGTTGCAATTAGCATGACAGATGAGTTCTCAAGGTGTGGTATATTAGTATGTATATGAGAAATGGCCCCTGACGGCATTAAAACTATAGAGAACAAGGTTAGTTTGGACCACCGTAACTAGACTTAGTAGCAATAAAAGTTAGGGTAAGAAGAAAGTATGAACTGTAACTAAAACCGAACGACATCGTTCGCGTTAGTAGCAAAGTGCAGTTTAAGAACAATATACATACAGTTAAGCCCCAGAAAAGCTATCGGAACTAACCTCCTTAGTACCAACTCATTGTAATCAATAATACAGAACAAGAGGTACATGTAGAATCAGACCAAAGAGGTAACTAATGAATGAAGAGAAATAAAAAAAAAAAAGTGTAGATGGTATATAAATGTGCAAATGACAAATTGTATGGTATTGATAAAAACTATGATTATATATGCCTTACAGAGTTAAGATATGAGTGAAGAACCCCATTACAGGACACACGGTACTTTCAAAGATGAAGCAAGTAAAGGTTCGGAAAAGTCTAGCCCGATGGTTATACGAAACAAGTTACAAAGGCATTAAATCCTCAGTAAGGAAATCAAATTATCTAATACCATTCAGAACTGATAGCGTATACGAGTAATAAACAGTTTTAAGTAAAATATAGTGAAAAATCTAAGAAAATATTTCTTTGATGCGTCATAAGAGTTATAGTACGGCCATAGTGTAAAATATATCCGTAGGAATTTTATGATAATAAGGCGAGAAGTTCCCTCTTGATCAAGACTTCGAGAAGCATAAGGTATGAAACAGAAGTTAAGGTAAGAGAACAGATAAGACATATTCATTGGAAACAGAATGAATGATCAGTTTAACGGAGAGTTTAGTCATCTAGATATAATGGAATTGGTTAGCTTGAATTAATGAATAAAGAGTTTTAGCAGATAGAAATAAAGTTGGTCACAAGAATAAATTCAATTTAAGTTTATTGATTCGAAATGACCATTGAACTCTGTGACCTAGGGTAATATCCTAAGTTTAAAAAGGATTCGAGGACGAATCCTATTTAAGGGGGAAGAATTTGTAACGACCAGGGTTTTCGACTACTGTTACACTGTGAGACGAGTGTCACTAAATGTAAACCATGTTTGGAAATATATGCTTTCATGAGATGTATAGCGGTAGATTCTTCGAGAATCTGACATTAGATGTTACGATGTTCCACTACGGATAGCCCATGGTATTTGGGCCGTAACGTTTTCGAACGAACTTTGATTTTTATGAATTTTATATCATCGAAAAGCTAAGATCGAGATCTACAATGTTCGCGTTGAATATTTTTCCAAATTCAAACTGGAAATGGGCTAAAAAGACGTATCAAAATTTCAGATGAATAGTACTTAGGGGCATTCTAGTAAAATCCACTAGTTTCTTGAAAATTCTACACATTTTTCACATGTTTAGTGGTCAAGTATATAAAGGGTGTACTATTCATCAAATTCACAAAATAAGAAGAAGAAAAGAAAAGAAAGAAGAAAATGCGAGAACGAAAATGAGGAAGAATAAAAAGAATAAAAAAAAGAGAAAAAAAAAAAAAAAGAAACAAGAACAAGAAAAATAGGGTTTGGCAACCATAGACAAGTTAGGAGGATGAAGAAGAAGAATCCAATAAATAAAGATAATGAATCTTAACCCAAATTGTTATATTTGAGTTTTTAAGATTTTGATGAAAATAGTAGGATGATTTACTTGGATGTGATTATAGATGAGTGTTTATTGTGAAAAAATGGTGATTGGGGAAAGAAAACCCACTTGTGCAATTTGGGGAAAGAGTAAGTGAAATCAATCAGAAAAGATATCGGTTAATATTGAGTGAGATATTGATTATGTTATGGATGTTATTTGAGGCCTAATGGAATGCTTGTTGCAATAAAAGTGATATAGGAGTTATGGGAATACTTTTGGGAAAACAATTGGTTTGAGGAAGCAAATGCAGAGCCCGGAAAATCAGGTTCGCGTCGCGACGCAAAATGGTTTCGCTTCGCAACAAGTAGAAGGAAATTTAGGCACGTCTCTGGATGAGTTGTGTCGTGACGCACACTACCTTGCGTCGCGACGCGTGGTCAGAAAATGGTCCAAATCAGTTTTAAGCCATCTCAGTTTCACTTGAACATGTTAGAAGCTACCTTAAGAGTCTCGTATCAACCTGTATGAATAGATTACGTCATAATATATGTTCGATATACCACAGAGTGAAAGCCCTTTCTTGAATAGGGCAATTTAACTTGATTCCAATCTATACATTGTTAATCCATTTTCTAATCAAAATTATCGATGATAGTGTTAGGGTTGGTGCTCTGAGCGCCAATCCAGATCGTATTTATGTCCGATTCATGAATACGAGCAATACCTTTTTTCCATAATATTACTAATTTAAATGGTAGCACCTCTTGTCTTTTATATACATATTCGATCTAATTTCGATTAGATTGAAACTAAATCCGGTTTAGTGATACGTATATATATTAGACAAAGACCCCAGGATTTACAAGGTAGTGCATAGTTACAACATAGTTTGTAATTGACATTGGGAAGTGTCAATATAAGTTGTATATCCTTAAATTAAGTTCCTGGTCAAGATTTACTGACACAGGTCGGTTAGTAAAATCCGTTGAGACCAGTACATGTCGTATATCGGACTTGGTCCGATGGTTTATCTCAATGAACCCTGAGTCTTGGGAGACTCGTATAGACGTGTAGATGTTTATTTGATAAACATTGAACGACTCACCGAAGATTTCCTAATAGATGGTACACCAATGTCAATAAGAATCTTCTCGGGTTGAGTAGCATAGTGATTCTTTGACTTGAGATACCACTGTGGATATATGAGTTATCCTCCACACTTAGATGACAGTCACGTCACCGATATATTTAGATAAGACCTCCGCCTATTCGTTGGGTGTGGACTCATGCTCATGATATCATGTGAGTATCAAGAAAGGATCCGTCAGTTCTGTGTACAGAGCATAGGTAGTCCATTTGTGATTAGCAATCTGTTAAATCTTTGGCCATAGTATACTTCGTAAGTGAGTTCTGAATGTTATTTAAAGATTGCTAATTGAAACGTCGACGAGATTATTCATATGGAGATTTGACGTTTATATCTATATCTTTGGGATAATCTGGAAACCTGTGACGGAGGGATTATACGTATGCAGTGACCTCGACCTGTATGATTCAGCGAGTTTATCTGTGGTTGTCATAATTTACGGATGGGTAAATTATGGACACGAAATTGGATTTCGTGACGGATATGTCTGAATCTAGAGAGTCTCACTAATGAGATATACTCGTAGAGTATTAGGGCAACAGTTATGAATAATACTGATTATTTATAACTTGTTTAATGGTTAAACGAAAAATACATGCAATCGGGACTTGATCGTCATTCCCGAATTAATGTGTATTTGTATTTAATATTTGATATTATTAAATACACATTAATTAAATATCAAATTGTGATATTTAACATTTATCATTAATATATGTATTTGAGATATTTAATGTAAATATAATACATATATTTGAGATATTTATATTTATTATTTAATTATTTAATTGTTAAATAATTAATTAATTAATATTACAAATATCTTAAAGTAATGATTTATGCTCTATGATGGCTTGTTTCCATTGGCCCATTTGTAAATTTACTTTATTAGATATTTGTTATATTTATTAAAGTAAAATGTGGGCTAATCAAATTTGGAAAAAAATTAGAATAATTGTTATTTTTATTTTGTTTTGTGATAATCGGCCATCATACAAAAGGAGAGCAAAATTGTTTTGTTTTCAAGTTGGTTTTTCCAGTGAGCAAAAGAACGTGAGCTTGAGAAACCAAAATTGCAAAAAAAATGAGTTTTCCAGCAAGTGACTTACGTGAGTTTGAGAAACCAAAATTGCAAAATGAGTAGAGATAGTTGAAGGGAAAAATCAAAGAGAAAAGCTTAAGGATTTTTTAAAATTTTGTAAGTAATTCTCATTTTCTTTCAAGATAGATATTGTTTCTATTTATCTTATCTTCCATTGTGTTGCTAAGATTAATATCTCTACTCTCTAGTTTGTAATTAAATTTGTTGGAAGCTTGTTGGATGTGATTAGCATGTATAATTAATTTATAAAGCTAATTTGTGTAATTAAGCTTAATAAATTGATTAAAAATTAATGTTGTCATTCTAGAGTTGCTTAGCCATTCATAAATGACCTAGAATTGTTCTTGGGTAATTTCATAATGGTGAGACTTGATTGGTGTGGTAATTGATGGATTAAAGTGTTGAATTAATTCAATTTAATGTAAATTGTGTAATTGGACTAATTTATGAAATTAGGGTTCTAAACCTATTCCAATTTTGGGGCTTTTCATATATATGATATAATTTGATGTATGTCAAATTTGGGATTGATTGGATTTGATCTTGATGTGTTTTGAATAAATTGGGCCAAATTGTAATTAATTGAAAAACTGGGCAGTTTCGTAAATTCTTAAAAATCTGGACCGTTTCGGTAAAATCTGAAAATTTTCTGGATTTTATTATAAATTCATGTATTTGACATGTATGAATTATTTTGGGTTGATTTGGAATCAATTAAATATGATTTTAAATATTTAAGGACCAAAATAATTAATTTGCAAAACTTTGGGGTCATTTGGTAATTATGAGAAATCTGATTTCTTGGGTTGAAAATTCAGAATTTAAAATTGGTTAATTAAATAAATATGTTTATTTAATTGTTCCAAGAAAAGTTTTTGAAATCGGAAAATTCGATTTTTCGCGTTCCGCTGCGCCAACCTGTAATTCCTTTTAAAAACCTCAACAAAAATGGTATCAGAGCGAGTCTGATTCTGGACGCCCGATAAATGGTTAAGCCTTTAAAATTCAACATTTACTTTAATCTTGACTTTGAGCATGCATGTAATTATTTAATTTGATTAAATAAAGTAATCACATCTTTAGTAGAAAATCTCGATTTAAATAAGGTTTTAAGAAAATGACTTGTATTAGGCACACTTGTTTCTTCGTCCACCTTGTCAATACGGATGTAAATATTTTCCTAATGTTATGGCTGTAACGTGCCAAAGCTGTGCAGTTATGGTTGAAGGTAGTTCATTTGCACCGGTAGAACTTATATGATAAGAGATAAATTCAAGTGATAGTGGAAATTCTGAACGTGCCAAAGCTGTCAGAACTACATCGGTAGCTTGAGTTTATCATTGACAAGTTTAACCTTGAAACGCCTCCTTGTGAACGTGCCAAAGCTGTCATAACGAGAAACGATCAAGACCAAACCCAGGAGTCACAGTGAGTGTGATTGACAATGAGTTGTCTACCTAATGAATATACGTAGGCGAGAACGTGCCAAAGCTGTGAGTCGAAATATATTCATAGGGTCCACTTCCCACTATGGAATTCAATTTAATTATTGAATTCTCGTTTCCGTCAGGGGATTACGGTCTTACGTAAAGTAGTGAGAGGCACTGCTACGTTAAAAATCCTTAACTAATGCAATGTGTAATATTATGTAAATTGTCGCTTATGTTGTTCCTTATTCTATTGTTTTATAGAATTAAACTTCTATTCACTGCATGCATATTTTATATATGTTTTATAACTTTAATTATGGTTGCAGATTTCTAGAATAGGTTCTAGATTAGAATAGACTATGATATAATCATTCTAGATAGAATAGTTTCTTATGCAGTAAAGATTGACATGAATTAGTTCACGTCTCGAGATTCTTCACTGGCATTAAGAAAACCCCATTAGGTATTTGTTTATCTGATAATGACGTTTCTTGGCTTTAGTGACATTCAGATGTCACGTGTCTGACATAATTTGCTGATCAATTATTTGTAATTGTTGTAAATAGTTGAAGGTAAATAATAAAGCGAAAGAAAGAAGATCCATATAGTTATGTATATAAAATATTGATTTTCACAATAAGACAACTGTAGATATTGGATATCAGATCTCCCTTCTAGTTATTTAAAATATGTTAAATGATTGTTTCGATATTTGATATCAGAACTTGCGACTATTGGATAGTTACTTGTTCTAAATAAATAGTTGTTACATATTTTAAAATTACTAGTAGTGTCATTGACCAATAGATAAACATTGAGAAAAATATTCGGTTATATAAATAACTATAACGACCCGGGTTATTTTAACGAATTGCGCAAATTTATTTTCGCTTGCGTAGCCGCGTCTAACGCGAGATTAATTGTTATTATAAATGGGAATTTCTTTAGAGATAAGTTGTAGGATAATATTGAATTAACTAGAAAGGGTTAAAATTGGAATTTAATAAATTGAATAAAAAAAAAACCCCAGATATTTTAACACACACACACTTAAATTGTTCTAGAAATTTCACACATGTGTTGTATATATATAACCCACACGTGTATCACCAAAACACACATACTCAATTAATGCACACAGCACACACACACAGCTCGGGAAGAAACTAGAAGAGGAAGAGAAGGCCGAAAACATAAAAGAGAAGAGAAGAGATGAAGCGGACGGAAACAGACGAGGAGAAGGGAAAACAGAGGATTTGAGAGAGAGAGAAGCTGGGAAAGAATGAGAAGAGAATGAGTAGAATCGAGAGAGAGGCAGTGAGAGGGTGAAGCCGAAAAAGAACAGAACCAGAGAAAAAAAAAGAAAGAAAAAGCCGAGAGAGATGAGAGGAGAGAAATCAGAAGAGACCCAATTGGTAAGTAATTATGTTTATGATTTCTTTGAAGTTTGGTTTCTGGGTTTTGGTTTGAGAATGAATTCTTACTGGGGTTTGTAGTTTTGATGTGGATTGTTGTTAATTGTTGAGTTTGGGTGTGAGTGTGATTCGGGATTGAATATTATTGGGTGTGAAGTTGTAGATTCTTAACTGAATTTTGAAATTGGGTTTGTTAATAAGATTAAAATGAATTAAAAGTAACCTAGACTTAATAATTAGTATGAAATTAGAAGATTTTTTTTTTAATTGGAGAGGCTGTAAAAATTTGGGGGAATTCGGCTATGGACCTTAGAATTTGGGGGTTTTGATTTTACGGGTTTTAATTTTGAATTTGAAAAGGAAATCAAGTGAATTAGGGGATAACTTAGCAGTGAGTTGAGTAGAGACCATAGAATAGAAGTATGTTGAGTAGATGCTTTGTGTTTGAAGTGTTTAAATTGATACTTTGATGGAAATCATGTTTTATGTTGATTGACTGAGGTTGGTTAGATGGATATATGCTTTAGTTGGTTTGTTACCTTGATGGTGAGTTAAATATGAAGTGAGATTCAAGCTTTGAGTTTGGACATTTTCATCTCGCTCAGTACTAAATATGGCCGAATCTATGCATTAGATGAATTGCATTTGTTATACTTTTGCTGTCCTTCATTAAGAGGCTGATTTATGTGATAATGATTAAGAACTTGACTCGTATGTTTTAGTCGAAGTTGCATTCACGTTTTGTGATAGTTCAAGCAAGTATCTTCCATGCTTGTTGCATAGCTATTTGTCACTTGGAATGTTGATTTGAATGCAGCATTACCTAATCTTAATGCTTCATTTCAAGTTCATTTTTTATGGTTTAGGAAATGGAAAGCTAAACTGGCTGCATAAGCTTAATTTGAGGCAAAAACATTTAAAAAAATACAAAATTATAGGCAAATTCATGTGGTTTTCTTCTATTGATATTAATTTATTTTGACTTTTAATTAGGGAATGCTTGGATAATCTACTGAGTTGCATAGGTTTCATATGATTAAACAGTGTTAAAGTTCGAATCAGTTTCAAAGTCTGTTTCCGTTTGATTATCAATAATACTTACAATTCAAGTTCGATTTCGAAAAACTATTGTATGATGAATGCTTGTAAAGATTAGAATTCATATGTCGTTAATCTATAGATATGCATGAATGAATGCATGTACATGTATGATAGTGTCAAAGATGCATATGCATGTTTATATAATATGATTTTCAGAAATTAAATTAAAGCAAAGAATGTTTTTGAAAATCCAAAGTGTTTTTAAAAGATCAGTTTCAATGCTTCTGAAAGAATCGTATTTCAGGAAATGTTTTTACAGTTTTGAGATACAGATTATAGTTTTATGTTTTCGGGGCATGAGGGAAAAACTCACCCCAGTATGTAACTTGAGATTCAGTTGGAATTGACGGATACTATGGAATTGACGGATTCAGAGACATGTGCACATGTAGAGGACTGAGGGGACGCTCTCAGATCCTCGAGCAGGACTAGGGACTACAGAGTCCCGAAATCCTGATTTCAGAACTTGGTGGCTACACTGCCGGTTGAGTTATGGTCCTGGGTGTAGAGCTCTACGTTGCCAGTTGAGTGTTTGTCCTGTACGTAGGGTACCACCAGCTCTAGAGATGTCCAGTTGAGTTATGGTCCTGGACGTAGAGGAGTTTTCAGTTTTCAGACTTTCAGTACACAGTTTTCAGATTTTCATTATAGAGTTTTCAGATCTTCAGTGTGTAGTTTTCAAAAGTTAAATTTCAGTAATCAGTTTTCAGAAAACAGGTTTTAGAAATAGTTTACAGAAACCAGAAATTTTAAGCATGTTTTCAGAAAAAGAGATTTTATTGAGAGACTTTCAGATTTTCAGAAAAAAGTTTTCAGAAAAAAGTTTTTCAGAAAAAAGTTTTCAGAAAGTATTTTCTAAAAAGTATGGCATAATTAAAGTTCATTGCAGCTTATAGGTTATGCATATAAATCATACTTTATGGTTTTGTATACATGTTTATATGGTTAATGTACGAGATGCATATAGTTGACATTGGAGTATGATAGCATGATTATATTTATGTGATTATGATTGATGCCGGTGTGTATTATATGTTTACATAGAATGAACAATTTGTAAGATACTAGCGTGTGATATATGGTTTTGTATACATGTTTATATGGTTAATGTTAATTTGCTGGATGTTTAATAGAAAGATTATTTTATAATCCGATTTGATGATATTTCAAAGCAATAAAAGAAAGATAAGTATGGTAAGTAACCAATCTAGATTAGCAAAAAGTAAATAGGTAAGTAATAGTTAACAGAATAGTGCAGCAGAAGCGTAATGGAATTTATTTGATGATTAGAAATACAGGAACTTAATAAGTATATTATGGATATTGATGTAACTAAGAAACAGAGCTTAAAATTCACGTATGAATAGTTAGAAAGACTAGTAATTAGTAATAAGTTTATAAATGGTTAAGGAATCAAAAAAAAAATTAAATCAGACTATGAATATATTTGCATGATCACATAGACATCTCAGATTATTATAGAAACTGGAATCAGACTTTGCATGTGTTTGATGCTCAAGGAATGAGCATAGTTATTTACTGAGTCTTATGACTCACAACCCAACAGTGTTTGAGTTTTGCAGGTTGGTGACCCGATCGGTCGACCACAGTTTTCAGTGCTTGGGGAGCCGGATAGCAGCGTTGTAGTCAGCCAGTCACCAGGTCTGGGGAAAAACAGTCAATTGTTTATGAGTCTAGTTGTAAAGGATTTGTATTGTATAAGTTTAAGTCTTGTAAAAGTTTTTGTTTATACGCATTTTCGGGCATGGAGCCTAGTTGTATTATGGTTTGAGTTTACTAATTTAGTGTATATTATTTGTGTCGGGCCCTATAGGTTGTATTAAGGTGCTGGATTTGATCCAGGTTTCATGACTTATAGGAAAGGTCATGTCGAATTTTCGTCAGAATCAGAGGCTTATGGAGGCAGGATTAGCATGTCTCCTGCCGGTAGCATCCTGGCTTAGGTGGGATGTTACAATAACTTAGAACATTATTTTATGAGATTTTATCACTTAAGTATTAGATGCTTATTCTATATGGTAAATGATGGTCTGATATCATATCACACCACATATCTTTATCCATTTAATGAATATTATATTCGGGAAGGTGACTAAATCTCATTTAACCAATGATTGTCATTAAACTGAAAAATTTATTAAATTAATACATTGGATGTATGTAATTTAATGAATTTTAAATTGCTTAAGGTAGTTTTCTTTACTTCGTAACTTAGTCAATGAACTGTCATTACTTAGTTACGTGTTTATGATGAAACGCGAATATAATATTTTGACTGGTTCAAATATATTCGATCTGAAGTTTTGAAAACTGCACATTTAAAATTCATTGTGAGTCTTTGAATTGTTCAAAGATGTTTGATACGATCAAACATATGAATTTATGGCAATTTATTCTAAGATTATTCTAAGAATATGATTCTTACTCAATATTATTATTCCACGATTCCATATTGATGGATTTGGTTAGTGGAAAAAATCAGATCTTATATGATTTGATTTGTTTGATATTGAGTGTTACCAAATTAGTTTCAATACTCTTAGGGTTATACTCTAGTAACACTAATTTATCCTTTTAATTTAGGTTCCATTAGTTTCTACATTTACATATATGATATGTATAAGTAGAAAATTCGAATGTTGAAATATTTGAGATTTGAATATATCTTTTGTATAATTGTTATATAATTGATATTACTTGCGTCTCGGAGGTACGAGTAGAAGTTTATCATTTATTTTATTTTATTTAATAGAATATTATATTTTATTTGATAAAATTTATTTTCTACGATCTCGAGTAATAAAATTGTTTATTACTTAGTGTGTAACATTGGATGTTGACTATGCTAGAAAAGACTTGACTTATTGAAGTAGATATGGTGATAAACTTTAAATGGAACTGCATAATTAATAAGATGAAAATACCCTTTAATTACTTCCGTATAAGTTAAATAGGATATCAGAATCATTTCCAAAGTATTTGATACTTAATGGTTCTATAGTGGGAGTGATATTTGATATCGATCCAGAAATTAACATTAGGCCATAGATCTTAGATTGTTTATAGCTTAATTTGATCAAGTTTGGAATTTGATTAAGCTTTAGTTATGAAACGTTCATAACATGTGCAAATAGTTTGCGCAGCAAAAGCAAAGTGAGCTTATAAAAGGTTTGACCTTTATAGTATGACAGTGAGAAAAGTTATACTCAGTAATTTATTGTAAATTCTGCGGAAACTTATCTCTAGTCACACTGATTGAATAACTTAAGATCTGTTGGTTAATGATGATATTAAATGGTACATTTTAGCTAATGAATACAAAGTGGCATTTCTGAATGACTTCTTCTGATAAGAGATCACTTGTGATTTCTTTGATTGAAGAGTACATTCTATAATGGCCATAGAGTTTGTATTCTGCTAAAATTACAAATTTGGTATATTAGCTTATAGAGCCTATTGTAGACTCGGATGAGCTTTCTAGAAATTTGTGTTCTCTAATTTTGATATCAGTCAGATTGTCTGATTTTATCAAAGCATAGAGAATACATATGAGACAGAAGGGTTAGTGGGAGCGTACAAATTCTTTCTAGTATTTTACATCATAATAACATTATTATTATTAAGGTAATAATGAGATGTTTATGAGGTAAAAAAGTTTGCCTGAGTCTTTTTTTTCTCTGTGAAAACAGTGGGAGTTGTCTCTATTATATTCGATATAAAGTTTTATATATAATATAAAACTAAGAGACTTCTGATATTCTCTCTTCTGTCGTACATAAGATATGATCTAATAATGAATACATCGAGACTATCTGTGTGACAATTAATATAACTGTTTGACAGTTAGTGTGTAATATATATAATATTCATCTTTCGTAAAGGATGATTCCTTTGTCGAAAGAGAAATTGATTAGAATGTCTAGTTATTTTTATGCATCATATGATGATGCCATAATGAATATTATATTAATTGTGATTAGAGATATCAATTTAATCGTAATTTTTACGAGTTATTTTGATATCATCTACACCATAAAATGGGTATTGAAACATGTTCTTTATTATCTTTGAGATATTAAGAACGAGTTTCATACTAATGGAGAATAATTCGCAACCATTAAGTTCAGATTAGTATTGAGTCTAATTATGACATTAGACTGTCTACGTCATAAAGAGTCAGAAAAGATTCAGTGACACTGTCAAAGATGATTCCACTATGAGAGTGGAGTTAGTTGCAACTTATGAAGTATTGACTTATGAAGTTGCATAATGATCTTATAAATTAGAAGTTTGTAATTAGCGTTGTGTTTGCGATTGTCTACATAGTATTTTGGATTTGATCCGTAAATACTTAGAAAACTTAGTAGCTGAAGCACAATGATGATAGCATCTGAGTCATATTGATGTAGAATTTAGATTCTACAAATATGAATGATGCTTGTTAAGGAAAATGATTGTGTTTGTTGGACAAACTCAATATGTCATAGCGGGCTTACTTGTTGTTGCCTACCTTTTGAGCGCTAGGTGAGTTCTTGAGGGCCATGAGTATGTGATACATATTGGGATGTGTATATGATACCATGGATCGACACTAGAGAAAGTGGGAGAAATTGTTAGGGTTAGTGCTCTGAGCGCCAATCCGGATCGGATTTATGTCCGATTCATGAATACTAACAATACCTTTTTTTTTCCATAATATTACTAATTTAAATGGTAGCACCTTTTGTCTTTTATATACATATTCGATTTAATTTCGATTAGATTGAAACTAAATCCGGTTTAATGATATGTATATATATTCGACAAAGACCCCATGATTTACAACGTAGTGCATAGTTACAACATAATTTGTAATTGACATTGGGAAGTGTCACTATAAGTTGTATATCCTTAAATTAAGTTCATGGTCAAGATTTATTGACACGGGTCGGTTAGTAAAATCCGTTGAAACTAGTACATGTCGTATATCGGACTTGGTCCGATGGTTTATCCCAATGAACCATGAATCTTGAGAGACTCGTATAGACGTGTAAGTGTTTATTTGATAAACACTGAACGACTCACCGAAGATTTCCTAATAGATGGTACGCCAACGTCAATAGGAATCTTCTCGGGTTGAGTAGCATATTGATTCTTTGACTTGAGATACCACTGTGGATATATGAGTTATCCTCCACACTTAGATGACAGTCACGTCACCGATATATTTAGATCAGACCTCCGCCTGTTCGTTGGGTGTGGACTCATGCTCATGATATCCTGTGAGTTTCAAGAAAGGATCCGTCAGTTTTGTGTACAGAGCATATGTAGTCCATTTATGATTAGCAATCTGTTAAATCTATGGCCATAGTATACTTCGGAAGTGAGTTCTGAATGTTATTTAAAGATTGCTAATTGATACGTCGACGAGATTATTCATATGGAGATTTGACGTTTATATCTATATCTCTAGGATAATCTGGATACCTGTGACAGAGGGATTATACGTATGCAGTGACCTCGACCTGTATGATTCAGCGAGTTTATCTGTGGTTGTCATAATTTATGGATGGGTAAATTATGGACACGAAATTGGATTTCGTGACGGATATGTCTGAATCTAGAGAGTCTCACTAATGAGATATACTCGTAGAGCACTTGGGCAACAGTTATGAATAATACTGATTATTTATAACTTGTTTAATGGTTAAACGAAAAATACATGCAATCGGGACTTGATCGTCATTCCCGAATTAATGTGTATTTGTATTTAATATTTGATATTATTAAATACAAATTAATTAAATATCAAATTGTGATATTTTACATTTATCATTAATATATGTATTTGAGATATTTAATGTAAATATAATACATATATTTGAGATATTTATATTTATTATTTAATTATTTAATTGTTAAATAAATAATTAATTAATATTACAAATATCTTAAAGTAATGATTTATGCTTTATGATGGCTTGTTTCCATTGGCCCATTTGTAAATTTACTTTATTAGATATTTGTTATATTTATTAAAGTAAAATGTGGGCTAATCAAATTTGAAAAAAATTAGAATAATTGTTATTTTTATTTTGTTTTGTGATAATCGGCCATCATACAAAAGGAGAGCAAAATTGTTTTGTTTTCAAGTTGGTTTTTCCAGTGAGCAAAAGAACGTGAGCTTGAGAAACCAAAATTGCAAAAAAAAATGAGTTTTCCAGCAAGTGACTTACGTGAGTTTGAGAAACCAAAATTGCAAAATGAGTAGAGATAGTTGAAGGGAAAAATCAAAGAGAAAAGCTTAAGGATTTTTTGAAATTTTGTAAGTAATTCTCATTTTCTTTCAAGATATATATTGTTTCTATTTATCTTATCTTCAATTGTGTTGCTAAGATTAATATCTCTACTCTCTAGTTTGTAATTAAATTTGTTGGAAGCTTGTTGGATGTGATTAGCATGTATAATTAATTTATAAAGCTAATTTGTGTAATTAAGCTTAATAAATTGATTAAAAATTAATGTTGTCATTCTAGAGTTGCTTAGCAATTCATAAATGACCTAGAATTGTTCTTGGGTAATTTCATAATGGTGAGACTTGATTGGTGTGGTAATTGATGGATTAAAGTGTTGAATTAATTCAATTTATGTAAATTGTGTAATTGAACTAATTTATGAAATTATGGTTCTAAACCTATTCCAATTTTGGGGCTTTTCATATATATGATATAATTTGATGTATATTTGATGTATGTCAAATTTGAGATTGATTGGATTTGATCTTGATGTGTTTTGAACAATTGGGCCAAATTGTAATTAATTGAAAAATTGGGCAGTTTCGTAAATTCTGAAAAATCTGGACTGTTTCGGTAAAATCTGAAAATTTTCTGGATTTTATTATAAATTCATGTATTTGACATGTATGAATTATTTTGGGTTGATTTGGAATCAATTAAATATGATTTTAAATATTTAAGGACCAAAATAATTAATTTGCAAAACTTTGGGGTCATTTGGTAATTATGAGAAATTTGATTTCTTGGGTTGAAAATTCAGAATTTAAAATTGGTTAATTAAATAAATATGTTTATTTAATTGGTCCAAGAAAAGTTTTTGAAATCGGAAAATTCGATTTTTCGCGTTCCGCTGCGCCAACCTGTAATTCCTTTTAAAAACCCCAACATATAGATCATCGCAGGAACCGCAAGTTTCAACAGTAAAGTGAATAAAGACCATCGAAACACCAAAACAGTGAGTGGACACTACTCTTTTAAATTTATTTCATGCTATTATTTTGCAACAGATTTACTTTTTATGCCTTAGGGCGATAGACCGTTTTTATTACTGTTATTTCATAAAAGTTCATGATTTAAGTTTTGTGAAAGAAATATTTTTAGAACTTGAGTTTTATGTTTTTCGGGGCATGGGGGAAAAACCCACCCCAATATGTAACTTGTTACAGTTTGAAATTGACGGACAGAGAACATGTGCACATGTAGAGGACTGGAGGGGCGGCGATATGTAACGCCCCTAGATCCTAGTTTCAGAGCTTGGAGGGTAGCATAGATACGCACCCCCAGTTCTAGTTTATGGCATGGGGGACGGCGATACATAACGCCCCAAGACCACCAGTTTCAGGGACAGTAGTGGTATGCTTTGGGGGACGGCGATACGTAACGCCCCAAAGTCATGAATTTGCACTACTGGTTCTAGTTAGGCGTATGGGGGACGGCGATATGTAACGTCCTAATACGTCAAGTTTTTCAGATACAGACCAGTATTTAGACATCTGATTTTCAGAAAAAGAATTTTCAGAGATCAGATTTTAGAGACAGTTTTCATAAAGCAGTTTTCAGAAAGGTTAAGTCTTATAAAGAGATTTCAGAAGAAGTTTTTAGAAAAGAGTTTTTATATAAAGATATTTCTGGAATTTTGGTTTTAGAACCAAAAGCTTGTATATCAGTTTTCAATTTTTGGTCCACTCACTTAGATCGTACGACGATCTAACCCCTCATTCCCAGTTTCCATGTTTTGCAGGTATTCTCGGAGGATGAGCTCGGGAGGACGGATATTGTTGCAGTCACTAGGGTTTGGAGCCCACCAGTCCAAGTCAAAGAGTAAAAGTTCAATTGGAGTCAGTCAGAGTCAAGTAAAAGTCATGTACTAGTACTTGATGTTGCACAATTATGACCCATAACGTCACTATTTGTACAGATCATGGTGTTGTTGTACAAATTAACAATGTGACAAAGGAGATTGCACTCTTATCATTTGTGATTAGATCACCTAGATGTATAAATGATAGGAGGTCCTTATGATTTGTTCCTGGATTGAGAATGATATGAGACAGTATCAGTCCACGAAGGATAAATCATTAAATATCCCTAGTCAGAGCATTGTCGAGATTGGACATCGATAAATGCGTAAAAGACTAGTATTACACTTGTGCGCGTTGTGAGGGCATAACGACATAGTTCTCATATATTTGGGTATATGATACTCATGCAAGTGTAATAGGAGGTTGTGTTTTACCGATGGTACGGGAAACAGCTTCGCTCTGGATAGACCCCCTCAGAATTCCATTGGTAGTATGACTATGTGTCTATGGAAGTCCGAAATCAGGGTAGGTGTATTTGGTCTTAACCTGAGACTTGCACCGCTAATACTTACGACAATCAATATACTTTGGTTTTGGTCGTCCAGGGCTTTAACCGGTTTCTGTGTACGCCTTTTCTTGGTATATCGAGAATCGTAGTGTGTTGGGTGTGATGTCAAGACGGAAGTATCACTCCAGTCATAGTGGAGATGATAGTCACGTAGGATACAAAACTTGTTCTCTTAAATGCTGCAGCTATCGGGATATTATGACAAGGTTATGTATATCCGATTATAAAGACTAGTTACCAGACATCCGAGATGTGCTTCGTACGGGGCAGACACAATTCCAGCCCCAGGCCTAGCACGTGATCATCCGATACTGGATCGACATACACAATACTACGTATATTACGCCTGATATAGATCGCTTATTCCTGTAAGCATATTTCTGGAGAATTGGGTAGGCATGGCGCTTTGCTAGAAGCCAACCTTGTCTCGTAAATCGGTGTAAACGTAGTACTAGGTACTTACGTGTTCGGATAGTCCGACAACCGTATTTACTGCCAACATATCTGGGGATCTCATGGTTCACTTCCCGAAGATTCACCGATGACATATGACTCGCACTTTAATTAATCTGGGATTAATTAGAAGAGAGAGAAAATTAATCTGGGATTAATTACAGAGATATTTTATCTAGGATAAAATATCAATTAAAGAGAGATAACGATTAATTTAGAATTAATCAATTAAATAATATATTTGATATATTATAAGAAATTGGATTTCGACGCGGAATTAAAATTAAAATTTAATTCGGGCGAACAAATTAATTTAGAATTAATTCGTTAACGACGTGAATAGTGATTTCACTAGCCATAATCATTTAATTACGTCGCAACGGAAAATTCGTTAATTTGGAATTAGCGAACCCGAGCCCGAGATTGTTTGCGAGCGCATTCGCATTTCGAATTCGAGTGCGGCACGCAAGTCAAATCAAGCGTCAAATCATTAGTCACATCAAGCGTCAAATCATTAGTCACATCAAGCGTCAAATCACATGTCACTTTGAGTGATGTGACTTGACAACTTGATTGACTTGATGTAAGTTGATGGGAGTGGTTAAAGGTTTTGATGGCTTGACTTTTGGTAATTGAATTTACTAATTCAATTGTGTATTAGATACACAATCCATCTAACAAACATTAGCTCTCTCTCTCTCACCTCTCTTCTTCCTCATTCACGCCCAATGTGCCTTTTTCTCTCTTCTGTTTTCTGTCACAAAACCGTGAGCAGTATGAGAAGTTTGGGGATGATTTTATTGCAAAATCAAGGTGCTAGCACACTTCGGAGTCGTCCGTAGGTGATAGGGAAACCCACCCGTGTGCATGGAATGATTAAACAAGAAAGCTTGGAGCTTGATTCACCCATCCATGGCCGAAAATGAAGATCAAAATACAGCCCACTGACGAATGCAAAAGGGAGGAGCATAAATTTTTGTTCTTCGTAGCATCCAATTCGTTCGATGTGAGTATGATTCCGCCATTCTCCTTTGTTGTTTTCACTTGTTTTCATTGCTTGATAATGATCATTGGACCTTAGAGAATTCCAACACTTGAGTTATGTGTAGTCATTGTAAAAAAACATGTGTCTTTATGTATAAAGTTGTTGGAGTTAAGTTTGTCTGTTAAGTTGTAAGTTTGCGCCACGATCCCATATATACGACATAAATATCTAATTAAAGAAAACATTAAATAGTAGTTATCAGAGTCAGAGACTTATGGGGTTAGTACGGTCTATCCCTTGCGGGTAACATCTCCCGAATTGAGGATATTACAAAGATGGTATCAGAGCATGGTCTAGGGAGTCAATGACTGCAGTGGGCAGAGTGATGGGGTCTGGTATACGTAGTATGTCCGTGATACTCGTATGTGAGGCACTACCTCTCCAATATCCGATCCTCGAGTACGTCATTGAGATCCGTAGACAGGTTAGTGAACATTCCCTAACTATTCAAATAGCATTCCTCGCGAGAACAATTACACTCTAGATCCAAGTTAGGAATCTTCTTGAAGTTATTCAGGCTATTACCAGAAGTACAAACAATTCTATGAAATCAGATAGTAAAATATAAGAAAAGTTACCCAATGAATGGGATAGAAAAGCTATAGGAAAGCAAGAAAGAAGGTATACATGTTTTAACAGCCAGAGACAAAGAAAGATAAAAGAGACAGAAAGAGATAGTAAGTTCCAAGTGTACCCACCCAAGAAAAATAGAAAGAGAAATAAAAAGTTAGAAAGAGAAGTAAAAAGAGAGAATATGGATATCTAAGCAATCAGAAGTAAATAGAGTAGAGGTACAGAAGAAGATAGTTATGAAAATGCCAGAACCTATAGTAGTAAGAACTAGAGACACAGAGTCAGATAGTAAAAGATAATATCAGAACTAGTAATAAAGAAGAAAATAGCAAACCTGAACGAGAGTAAAATACCGAGTAGACTTGAGTGGAGTTTCTTCCCTCCCAACAAGATTCCTTTTCTCCTCAGAAAAATTCTTTCAAGCATGTTCAATAGTCCTTAAGCATCTCATATAGATAGTGAGTTCCCTAATAACTAAGGATAACCATAAGGCAAAAGAAGTAAGAAATCAGAAACCTTTCATGGTCTGGCCTATAGATGTTCATTGGGTGTGGACCGATACACTCAGTAATCAAGTGCGAAGCAAGATAGGATCCGTCGGCTCGTATGTGTACCATAAGGGGTTTAGGTATCTATGTGAGTAATGTCACGATTCTTAAATCTTGGGCCAAAGTCGATCACCTATGGTAGATCACATCAGTTATGAAGAATCGTGGACATGTCGACATGAGATGTGCGTCTCGGAAACTTGACGGTATATTCTATGTTTCCTAAGCAAAACTCGGATAGCCTACGACGGAGGGATTGTTAAACATATGTGATGACCTCGACTTGTATAGTTTAGAAAGGTCGTTCGTGTTCTTCGCGGATTCAGAGGTGGCCGAATTGCGCACATATTAGCTAGGCTTATATGACGAACGTGTCTGAACTTAGAAAGTCCCAATATGAAGTGTACTCGTTGAGCACTTAGTAGCAAATTAATTTTGATAAAAAATAATATTCGATATTATAATTGTCAACTAAGATAGTCAAGTGTTATTGGATAACATTGATTATTTACTTTGACCTAATTGGATTAATTCAATAATTACACAAGGGCTTAATTGTAAAATCATAATTATCTCTACCATTTGAGGATATTATGGTAATTGTAAGCATGTAATAATAAGTGGTTTTGCCTTGATTTAATTAGATTAAATCAAAGTAGAAAATATTTAGCTAATCCATTTCCTAATCCTTGCCTTGATTTAATTGGATTAAATTAAAGTGTGAGACAATGGAGATTAGTCACACCTAATTATACATATTTGGACAAATTAGATTAAGCCCACTTAAAAGTTGATTACAACTTTTATTAATTAAAAATTACCTAAGTTTTGCTATAAATAGCAAGCTTTAGGAAGGTTTTAATTACAAGTACAAATACAAGTAAATTCTTAGAGAAATTAGTCTAAGTTAGAGAAGTGTTTAGAGAAGCTTGTGAGGTCTCTACAACATTTCATCTAGGAGAAATCAAGATTGGATCTTGAAGTGAAGCTCGCTAGCATTGGAAATCAAGATTGGATCTTGAAGTCAAGCTTGCACACCTTGGAGGTTTTCCAACCAATTCAACAAATAAGAAGTAGATTGGATCTTGCATCAAACTTGCTAGGTAAGTTTGAACTTCTCGTAAGTTATGAATTATGTATTAGATGCATGATCACATAGCTTAATGTTGAAATAAGGCTAATAAATTGTGTTAGGATGCTTTGGAAGTATAAACACAATATGCTTGTAATTGGGTCAAAAAAATTATGTTAGACATAAACATAAATTAGAGTTTGGAACTCTAGATTAAAGCTTAGAGTTATGACTACCATTCTAGAATCACTTGACCACCTTTGGGTGACCTAGAATTGTTCACGAGACATTTCTTATAGGGATTCTAAGTTGGTTCGTGTATTGGATTCAAAATTTATGCAAATGCGTATTTAGAATAAATTTATGTTTTTGTAAAAAATTTGATATTTTGAAAATCTTGATTTTTATTCTATAACATATGTTGATGTTGGTTTTGATATACGTGCACTGTAGCAAGCGCGTCATGTGCGCGTGCGGTAATTTTATTTTCGTCCGTTTTTGAGTTTCCGGACTCCGATTCAGCCTCGGTTTTTCCTAGACACTCGTAATGGAATATAGTATTTCATTAAATAATTTAAAATTACACCCCATGTTTGATATCCATGGGTTAGACCCATTTCCTCTGCACAGAACATCGATCCGACCCTAGGGGTTCCACAATTGTCCCAACAAGTTTATCTTTAAGAGAAGAGACCTCATTAACGGTGACCATGAGAGGTTTCCACTCACATTATACTGACATCCACACCCTCTCATTTAAATATTTGAGGAACACTCTCATGCGAACCTTCTAATGAGGGTACTCAGTTCTATAAAAGAAAGGAGGACAATTCAATGGTTGGCTTCTATCATAGTTAAGGGTCAAGGATCGAGGTTAGGCTCTGATACCAGTTGAAAATTCGATTTTAGTCTAAGGTTATGACCCTATGCGAAATTAAACACAATAATTTAAGACAAGTCATAATTATTATTTTTATGGATTAAAAACCATCAAACACTCTTAAGTCTAACAATTATAAACCAATGCAAATAAACGAAAGCCGAAAAATAAACACCAACAATTTTGTTAACGAAGTGGAAAACTTATACATGTAAAAAATCATTGCGGGTATCTAGGTTACCAGCCAAAATCCACTATAACGAGAAAACTTATAGTGATGATATAAGACCTATGGCAGCAACGTCACTGACTATAATACCACTAGACCGTAATAACCTGAGAACTCCTCGAGCCTGCACCAAGCGCCCTTCTTCAGAACCTCTGAAGTCTCTGAGTAGATCAACTATACAAACTCGAAATGCCAAAACTTTGACTGCCAATAATCCTCTTTTAGAACTCTGAAGGCTTAGGGAATTGGATTAATGTTGTATTTTTGTGTTGATGGTTACCAAAGAACAATCTTACCAAAGCAAAGAAGATAATGGAATCAATAAAATCTAATAGGTTGATTGTCAAGAAGGAAGAAACAAAGTATATGGTGGCTCTCAAAATAGTATTTCTTCACCTGGGTAAAGTGGCTAAGTGTTTGTTTAAATAGGTAGGGAAAATTAGACTTTTCTTGTGCAAAACTGGCTTAAAATGCGTCCAAAATAACCTACTTATGCACGGGCGTTCGAACGCCCCTCAAACGCAAAGTTTCTGCCTCCGGACGGTAGAGCGCGTAGACAAACACAACTCGAATGCACATCGCGGACTGGTTTTGAGGTGCAACTTAAAACACTTGTAACTTTCTCGTCTCTTGGAATGACACTGACCTTATGTCAATTGAAGTCTTCAAGTCTACTTTCCAATGAAACTGACCTCATGTCAATTGAAGCTCTAAATCTTCTGGAATGTCCGAAAGAGTGAACGTCACTATGATCTTCATCTAATGTTGTCCAAATACTTGTCAAATTAGTTCGAGATCTTCAACCTTCATTACAACTCAATTGAACTTGTTTTCTTACGGAAGTTACCAACACACATGTAACTAACATTGATGATTTCCATGTGTTATTAATTTATTATATTGATATGAGTACAATGCTTGAAGAAGCAATCTAATATGTTAAGTTGCTCCAAGAATCAAACACATGCCAACAATAATTAACATGATTAAATGTGAACACATAAAAAATACCGTGTAATTTATAATTTTTATTTTTGAAATAATTATTGTGCATCCATGGTGGATACATGCATGAAAAAGTTTTGGAAAATTACAAAATGAGAAATTTTATTCACAATTCCCATGTCATTATTATTTGTTTATAATTTTAAGCTTCCAAATATATTGCATGATGAAAAGTGTGTGTGTTTGTGTGTGCATATATATATATATATATATAATATATATATATATATATATATATATATAGCACATGAAATAAGAACCTTAAAGTGAACATTGTACTGAAATTAGTTGTCGCAGACAAAAGTAACATAAATATGCTTGCTTAAAATATTTTGTTTTGTCCAATTTTCTTATTATTGATACATTGTGTCAAAGAAAGCTGGTTATATGATGATATCACAAATTTTTCTCATTTCAATTTTCTGTTTCAATTTTTCCTCAATTTTGTAATTTACATCTTTAGCTTATTTGCTTACTAACAAGTTATTTCCAAAAAAAAAAAATGTTATTTCTTTTTATTACCAAATTCAGCCTCAGATTTGCAATGCATGAGTTGGATATTTCATCTAGAAAGCATTTCAAGAAATATGCTAGATTGCATGAGGAGGTTAGAAATGAAAAATACAAGCATGCAACAAGCGGAAAAATAATAAAAAAGAAAAACACATGTTTAAGTTTATTGTCGTCCAGCAGGCAACTGCTTACAACTGAAATAATTCAAGCATCTAAATCAGCTACAACAAAGTATGAAAATGTTGAACAAGTTCACAGCTCAATCAACTGAGTCATGTTCAATACCAACTTACTTTTGACTCCATATGCGAAAGGAATAATATGGACTACCAAGGAATTTCTTGACCATCCCACGCAAAGAACTTGCCATTATCATGGCTCTTTGCGTTGTTGATGATGTTTAAGAGCTTCTGCACCGAGAACGCTTTGGTGAAAAGCTTGCCCTCTGGAACATTTCTCTGAAATGGCCGAGAAAGATCAGTATCTACTGTGCCTGGATGCAACAAAATGCATATAACTGGATCCTTCTTTCGTCCAAACTCCACTGAAACAGTTTTTGTTACTGCAAAACATCAATTGACCAATGAATTGTAGTGGAATAGTCTAAACAGAAATTATAGATTTATTATCAATGAAAACACTCAGAAAAAAAAAATGTATATATCGACATGTATAACGATATTACTTAAAACAGGTTTGTTGTTTGTTTCTAACTTATCTTATGTCGACATAAATTACCATTGTCATAGAAAAAATTACACTACTATACTAGCTACCGAGTGTACTACACCAATGCAATCAACAAGTAACCAAAATATCAGCTTAATTTTGTTAAGGGCAAAGTTGCATCAATTGTGATGCCAGATAACAGACAAAGTTGCAAGTATATTTGATGATTTGATCAGGAATGTCTATGAATGAATTCAGTACAAACCATATATTGATGTACATGAGGACAAGAGTTGATACCCAACCGGTTTCCATGAAAGAGATGTCATTCAAGAAAAACTTGAAGTAATGCAATTTTTTAGAGAAAATGAAAATTTCTTGCTGTCTGTTATGTTTATCTAATCTGAAAAATACAGCATTTGTCTTTTAGCATATTGGAAATCGTGGTCCCCAAGGGGAGTGGTTTAGTGGTGTAGGTCTCAGGAACTCACTTGAGGTCCTCGGTTCGAATCTAGGGAGTGCGCTTCTTGTAAGAGCCTGGGACAGCCAATGATTTTACCTGCTCCGCTTAAGCCCGGAATGGGTGGTTTGGCGGCGGGGTTTCCAACGATTCCAAAAAAAAATAAAAATATATATATTGGAAATCGTGTTTTTCTATCTTTCAGTTTGGTCCTTGACTTAATATCCCTCATTGGAAAGTTACTCTACACACACCACACACACGCGCGCACACGCACACACATATACACACCCACACATAATTTGTACACAGCTTCAAGTCGATGCCAACCTAACTACCTAGGCAGAAATTATGAAGCCCTTGAGTGCAATCAATAAGCAATTGAAAAAGATATATACAAGCAGTAGTGTCCAATTTTCTACTGCTTCGAGTAGTGATCGAGAAACATTAAACACTTCAATATTTCTATATCAAGCTTCAAAATCCATAGCAAGGATCTTACGCTGATTAAGGGCAGTCTTTGATGCTCGATAAGAGTGCCAACCACCCAGGTGATTGTCCCCAATGGATCCTACCCTGGCACTTAAATTAGCCACAACAGCAACATCCCTTTCAGTCCCAGTGCCTCCTCCAACTTTAAGAAGAGGCCACATGTGCTGTACAAACAACAAACAATGCAACAAAATTGAGACATAAATCTTCAAAACCCAAAAATTAGAAAAGAACAATCTCATGCCTATTTAAATTGGTCACAACGATAACATCCCTTATTTATTTAGTTTTCAATGCCATCTCATGCCTAATATAACCTAAAAGTTTGAGATTCAACTAATCGTACCTTTATCACTAGAACAGGACCCACTGCATTAACCTCATAAGCAAGCATCAAGGATGATTTCTCTAACTTGTTCAATGTTGTTTCTGTACTGAAATGATTAAAAACAATTTAATAGTCATAAATAGGAGTTGAAAAAGGTAAAATGGTTCAAACAGATATGGAGCTTTTAGTTTACTTCATAATTATAGCCAAGTTAAATTCTATAAATACAATATATATCTAAAGTTCTTTTTCTTCCAGCACAAGGAAAAAGAATTATGAGTCTTGCTTTAAAGTTATCCCCACCTGGTTGCAAGCCATTTGGTATTGAGAGAATGCCAGATGCATTAATGAGAAGATTTAAAGAGCCGTATCTCTCTCTTATAGACTTTGCAGATGCCTGAAATATAATATTCAGTCAGGTTAATTTTTTTTAATAAACTCCCGTCTGTTGATAAAATTGATAGCCAGAATAACAAATTTCAATACATCATCTAGTTTCCAGAAAGACAAAGGAAAATGTTTAATTTTAAAGATCTCATAACTGCTTTTCTGAACCTGTGGTTGTAAAATTTCCAAGTTTTCATTTTCTTTTTCCATGAACATAAACTCTTTGAGAAGAAAACTTATTATGCTAGGGAAGAGTCTTAACGGATTAATTAGAATAACTATATAAATATCAGGCTAAACTTGATTTCAAAAATCCCCTGGAAAAGATTAAGACAAGTTTCTTTTGATCGGGGTAAAAAAGAAAAAGATTGTAGAAAAGAGTAAGAATGGGAGCAATGTAACCTCTATGGTGCTTTCAACTGTCAAATCCAATGGTAAAATGTCAAGTCGTTCAGCAAACTTAGTTTTTAAATTAAGAAGGCCCGTTGCCCCATTTGGATTACGGCAGGTAGCAATAACATGGCCTTTATCATTTTTCTCCAGCAGTTGCTTAACCTGCACAAGGCAGAAAACAAATAAAATTTCTGCTCCATGACCACTCCAACTTTTTAGTTTTTACATTCTTAAAATCAACATGAGCATATTCCAAAGAAACAAGTGATGCTTTCCAGTACAATGATTATCTTCACCCAAACTAAATTAATTTGTAAGAGATGTAACATCAATATTCAATATGTCATCCCAAGTGACTGAAATAAGATAAGAGTAGTCTTGCTATGCACCATGGAAACAGAGCAGCCTCTGACACAAATATGCACCAGTAATCAAATATAATAGCAGAAAAATCAAGGAAGGTGAGACCTAAAAAGTGCATGCCAAAGCCGGGGGATGGTAATAGATAAAATAACACATTTCAAGTTTGCCGATAACTATTCATTGGATGATTGCATGAGATTGAAAATCAAATTCCATGCTCCATAAGATCAGAAAATGATTATAACACCGCGAACCCAAACGGAAAGCTCAACAAAACTTATGGAATTTTATCACCTCATCTCGATTCTTGACTAGTGAACTACAGTATTCATACTACTTGTTAACACCAGAAAGTGACTAAAATGATGATCTTTATTTGACCATCTACCAAAGAGTTCTAGACATAAGCAAGTTGGTAAAATAAAATTCCACCAAGGAACAAAACACAGTCTTAAAAATTTCTCAAGGAACAAATTAAATCTATACAACAATAAAATTAACACTGATTTTAATGAACTTCATTCTAATTGTAATCTAAAGCAGTAGGATCAATGGAGAGTTGTCCAGTTTACAAGCTGCAGACTGCAGAGCACGCAGTCAATATGCATGAGACGTATAGAAGGATTGAAAAGACAAGACATGGCTGAATTTCACAAAATCAGAACATAAGAATACAACCAAAACAATAGAAGTTTGTTAAATAATCAAACAAATCAAGCCAAGATTTCTTTTTGATAATATAATAGCTGCCCAGTTAATCAAACTCCTCAATGGCTAACATTAAACGCATCAATTTTTTCCAAGTATCAACAACAATACTATTTAAATGAACTAAATATCAAAAGGGCATCAAAGAAAAACAATGAAACTCACAAATTCAAGGCCAATTCCTCTAGAAGCACCTTGAACCAAGGAAACCCCACCTTCCCATTTCACAGAAGCAGATGAAGCAGAAGCAGCCCTTCTGATTGATCTGAAAACAAGCGCTGAATTTGCCATGGTTGCACGTTGGCTCATAGGAAAAAACAACATTTTTTTTAAAGGCTCTTAGAGCAAAAATAAAATAAAATAAAATTGTCTGCCTTTTTGCTTGTATAATAATGGATCTATCTGCTTCTTTTTCGGCTCATTAATGTCACTGAACATTATCTTTCTCCATTTCTTCGTTCAAAATTTATTAAGCATTTATATCAACCGGACCCTCTTTAATTTAAATTTGCAAAATAGTCATCGTAATACTTGTCGTTTGTCTCTACCACAAGTCCGTGACTCCGTAAATTTCTTTAGAAATCAGATGGCATGTCGTTCTAAAGGTTTCTATTTTAATGTTTGGGACATTGTCACTTCCTCCTATTTTCAATATATCTCATTATCTTCCTTGACCTACAAATTTAAATTCTTTTATAATTCTATTCTTAGATATTATTAATATTAATATAAAATTGATAATTTAGTATTTTTAATATTTAAAAAAATATATACAAACATGATAATTTTTTATTTCTTATATTATAATTTTGATAATTTAAAATCTATATATATATATATATATATGTTAAACTATATCAAAGTTATAAAATTAAATTAATAAATCTATTAAATAAAAATACATATAACAATAAAAATACATATTATAATCTTATAAGAATTCTATTATAACAAGAAAACATATTATAGTATCCCATTAAAAAAAAACACTATTAAATTATCTATATTTAAAGAAAACATATGATATTTTCCTTTTACAATTAAAATGTAATATCTCAAATTTTCGGAAAAGCTCTAGAAAGTTCTCGGATCGTAGTGTCGGTCTCAGAACGAGATGATATTGGAGAATAAGAGTTTAACCATTGGACAAAGTGTTGAGGTGTCTTAAAATAGAATCTCGCTATATTGGAAATCGTGAAATTTGAAAGAACTGGTTACACGATTTTTAAATACTAAGGAGATTTCATTTTTTCGACCACAAAAATAGTAAATGAACTCTGATTGAGCTGATTTTTTATCCGTTAGGTAGGTCTTTCAAAGACGAACAACGTTTGTGTTGAACACTTTTCGAAATTTGCTACACAAGGGCCTCAAAATGCAAATTTCAGAGATAGTACATTATCAATGTCCTAATTACAAATTCATTAGTGTCAGTTTGTAATTTTCAGAATTTTTTCTATAAGTACCCATAGTTTAAGATATTATAGAATGACCAAAGTTAATAAATTAGCCTCACTCGACCTTTCACCCCTCACCACTCACCCACACGCAAGGAGGAAATGGAAACGTCGGCGGCCACCCGGCCACCACCCACTTGCGTGCGGCACAAGGGGAATCGTCCGGCCACCCCCTGTCTTATAGTGGCTGGCGGCGACCCTGGGGTGGCCAAAAATGGCCGAAAAATGGAAAATTATGCACGAGCTTCCAAGTCTCGATCTCGGCTCTTTACTTCGATCCACATGTCGAGTCACACACCAAATCGAAGCCCTCGGAGAGTATTACAAGGTTGTGGAGTCAGTTTTTCCGATGGGTGCTCACTTTCACGCAAAACAAGAGAAGAATGTTAGGTGAATAGTAAATTTTATTTGAACAATAGCTCATATTCGAATTTCGTTGATTCTTATGCATTCATGAGAGCGTTGGGAGTCCACGGTACCCTCTGAATTTCAGTAAGACCTTCCGATAAAAGTCTCATTATTTTCAGATTGTATTCGGGTGCTTCCAGTAGTGTCGTAGAGTATTGTATTGGCATGTAATGAATTGAATAAGCTAGAATGTATTGAATTTATGTTATCGATAGAATCCGAGTGAAATCGGAAAGAATTAGATCGATGTGGTAGGATTTGTGAATTTTTGGTAAAACCCAGTTTCGTACTCCTCGATGTTTGGATGATCATAATGATATATATGAATTATTTATGATGATATGATGATGTTTTGATGAATCCGGATAAGTTCGAAGGGTTGAGGATCTTTCCGTAGAGTTTTCAGAAATTATTTTCGGAACATTTTCTGAAAATGCCTGATCTATGGATTTGAGCTAACATGTTATTTTAGAACATTATATTATGTTTTATTTTGAGTATTTTAATGGTTTTGGGAGAATTCAGAAAGATATAAAATGTTCCAGATTTGTTCGTAATACTTTCAGTCTTTTCGGAAGATTTTCAAGATCTAGGCCGGAAAGTTAATCTAATGTGATAGAATCGTAAAGCTAGATGTTTTGAGAGTAATGAAACTGAAATCGTTTCAAACGGACTTAATTTAGGTATTTCGGGAAGATCCGAAAGTTTGTCATAGTTGAGTCAATAATTTCGCGTAACATTGTTTCTAATCAATTCTACTGTTTGTTTTAACAGATTTGACTAAAATCAGGAGTGATGCGAGACGAGGTAAGTATTCCATGTGTTGGATACTTGAGGTTTGGTAAATTATTTGCATGTTATGTGTTATAGTAGGTTAGAGTCATGCTTAGACAATTCATGCATAAATTTAGCCGTATCAACCACCACGAGTTTGGGTTGGTTATTGCCACAGGTTTGCGTGGTTTGGTATAACTAGGCATTACAATTGGTAAAATATGATTTTGATACGATATGTCGTGAGCCTATGTATGATATAATGATATGATATCTCAATGTTTGAGTAATTAATCAATGGTTGGTGAATACATATATATGCAGATATGCATGTATGACTTATTTAAAATAATTATGTGAAATGATGTTATTGTTTTGTAAATGTGAGTGATTTGCAATTGATGACGAATTAATACGTGTTATTTAATGAGCCTGATATGTGTATGGATGCTTTTGATTGTTTTTCTTTTAGAATAAGTGATTTGCATGCCAGTTTTGAAAAGTTTTACAAACAAACAAAACGTTTTGACTCCACTTTTGATAAGAGATGATTTCACTACAATGTGTATGCTATATTTTACTAGGCTCTGCCCATCTGACTGCGGTCATTCTGTTACCCTCTGTCGATATTGTCCGATGTCGGACAATGTCCGGTTAGTGCACACAATTCAGATATTAGACACTTGGTTTTCTTTTCGTCCAGTGAGTTGGTTCCTGAACGTTTGTTACGATTTTTGTGAAACATGGATTTTAAAGTTGTTTTCAATCATAGAGATCCGTTTTAAGATATATTATGGATACCTTGTTTTATATTTTATAAATATTATTATTTTATGATAAGTTTGACTTGTGTTCTAATGATACATTTTTTTTTATGTTTTCCTGATATTTTGGTTATATGATTTTAAAGTGTTTTGGAAGAAAATGATTCGGATTATTTTTTTGATTGAATGTGATATGATACATTTTCTGTCAGGGTGTTTGTATGACGTTTTATGGATTTTAACCCTATGTGGCGCTTGTTCTGGGGTCCAAGGTTGGGGATAAGCCATAAAACCAATCTTGTCATACTGTTCATGGGTATTATCCATGTATAAGTATAATATTCTAATTAGTCGTAAATTTAGTTTAAGATTAATATAATGGCAATCCTATTACATTTTGTATTGGTTCAGTTGTTATTTTACAATATATGAAAAACACAATCCCGTGATATATTTCGTGTCGGTACTTTACTTGCAAAAGATTGTAGATATTAGTACAGAGCTTTGACTTAAATACATTCGAATATGTTCCCGATTGAGGTGATGTTATAAGGGATGATCAAATCGCATGAATGACATGTTTTTGATACTGTCGTAGATCAGTATTTGATACAGATATTTGGGTGACGAGTCTCTCATCCCAAGAGCATGATGTAGGACACATAAATCGAAGACGTTGTTCCGGGCTCGCGGCCTGGTCGGGAGTACGGAGTAGCCCGCGGGGGACTAAACCGGAGACATAAAATGGAGTCACCACTCAGTGTGAACTGGGAAATGATTTAAGGCCGCACTCACCCCTCGTAAGGGAAGACCTCAAACCATTGGGTTCGGAATGGTCCCTTACTTATGCCACTTGTAATGAACAGATTCGCGCAATAATATAACCAAGTCTACGCAATATACACATGCAATAATAACCTATATCTAAATTTGCATACAACCTATATCTAAGTTTGCATGCATAGAAGTAAGTGAAATAAAGGCAAACACATAATCTCATGAACACATTAAGTAGATAAATACGGAAACATAAATAAATGATAACAGTAAAAGTGTCAATAATAAAATGATATGATTAATTACGTAATGCAAAAGAAATGACCAAAGAAGCAAACATGTATGAAATGGGGCGAAAAGAAATCTGTTCACTGTATGGACGTTCGTGTAGCGTTCGAAAACGCGTTCGAACGGTAAACAGAATACATGCGTTCTTGTAGTGTTGGAAACGTGTTCGAACATAAGTGAGACAGAATATGCACGTTCGTGTAGCATCTGTACACGTGTTCGAACGGTAAATAGAATGTATGTGTTCGTGTAGCGTTCAGAAACGCGTTCGAACGATAATGAGACAAAATGTTCACGTTCGTATAGCGTCTGAGAACGCGTTCGAACGGGACAAGACCTGATGCATGGTAAAGCAGAATGCATTCGCGTTCGAGTAGCATTTTTAAACGCGTTCGAACGGAAACGAGACAGAATGCATACGTTCGTGTAGCGTTCGGAAACGCATTCGAAGGGGATTACCAAAGTGTCATCCGAAATGACACAAACATATACGTGAATAAAAAAATACATAATATAGGACCTCGTATACCTGGTTGAACGTATTTCATATTCAATCGAGTGAACTTCGCCCGGTGCGACAAAATATTGTGGTAAAGGTAGCCTTTAGGCTTTTTATCCCTCAAATGGAGGACCTTTAATCCGACGTGATTAGCCCATGCGCACTAGATCACAATGCATGAATAAACAGAGAAATACTATGCGAAAAATACATAACGGAATAATAAAAGGCGCGGCAAAATATTATGGTAAAGGTAGCCTTTTTAGGCGTTTTCTCCCTCAAATATAGGACCTTTAAACCAACATGATTAGCCCATGCGCATCAAGTAAAAATGCATAGAAGATAAATAAAGCAATAATATGGGACCTCGTATGCCTGATTGAACATATCTCACGTTCAATCAAACGTACTTCGTCCGGCGCGGCAAAACATCGTGGTAAAGGTAGCCTTTTTAGGCGTTTTCTCCCTCGACTAGAGTACCTTTTAACCAACATAGTTAGCCCATGCGCATCAAGCAACAATGCATGAACAAGGAAGAAAATTCATAGAAAATAAAAGGTGGAGAACACCAAATTAAATACCAAAATGTAACATGTGCTTGAAAGTTTCTCAAGCGGTACGTGGAGTTGTATCCCAAGTACAGACCGCACTACCTGTTAGGTTTTCTAGGTCAAACCAAGATCAAATTAAGCAATGAAATGTGTGAATACGCAAAGTAAGATGGCAGAAATAGTCACTTTGATCGGCTAAGTGGATGTGTAGACAACAAAAAATTTGCTCCTTGAGTTTCGGCCAAGCCATTGTTTTTGTTGTATGTTGAGCTTCCAAGCTTGTTGAATGAGTTCCAAACTCATGGGAGTAGTTTCCCTATCACCTTTGAATGATCTCTTTATGTGCTAGCAATGGAAATTTTTGCAACAAAATTTTTCCCCTTATCCTTGTGTGACTCTCGGCCAAGCCAAGAGAAGAGAGAAAAATTGGCTCAAAGCCGTGAGTGAGGAGAGAAGATGAGATGAAGTGTGTTGTGTAATCTAATTACCAAATTGAAAGTCATATACCAAAAATAATAAAATGGTAAATGTCATTCAATCCATCACACTTGTGTGTTTTACACACAATCACCTACCAACAACTTCCATCAACTTAAAGTTACAAAGTTGACTAGTGATGTGACTTGTGGGCCCCACTTGATTCAAAATCCGAGTGGGCCCGCAACACATCCCGGGCTCGGGTTCGCTAATTCCGAATTAACGAATCTTCCGTTGCGACGTAATTAAATCAAATTTAATTAAATAATTATGCCTAGTAAAATTACTATTCACATCGCTAGCGAATTAATTCTAAATTAATCGCCCTCTCTCTTTAAATAGAATTTTATCCCAGATAAAATCTCTCCGCAATTAATCCTAGATTAATTTTCTCTCTCTTATAATTAATCCCAGATTAATTATGTGCGAGTCATACGTCATCGGTGAATCTTCGAGAAGCGACCCATGAGATCCTTGGATATGTTGGCAGTAAATCCGGTCATCGGAATATCCGAATACGTGCGTACCCAGTACCACGTTCTTACCGATTTACAAGACATGGTTGAATTCTAGCAAAGCACCGTGCCTACCCAATTATCCAGAAATATTCTTTTAAGGAATATGTAATCTGTGTCAGGCGTAATATATGTAGTATTGCGAATTGCGATCCAGTATCGATGTCACATGCTAGGCCTGAGGCTGGAATTGTGTCTGCCCCGTACGAAGCATATGTCGGATCTCTGGTAACTAGTCTCTATAATCAGATAAGCATGACCTAGTCATATTATCCCGATGACTGCAGTACATAAGAGTACTAGTTTTGTATCCTACGTGACCATCATCTCCATATGACTGGAGTGATACTTCCATCTTGACATCAGACCCAATACACTACGATTCTCAATATACCTAGAAGAGGTGTACACGGAACCTGTTAAAGCCCCGGACGGCCAAAACCAAAGTATATTGATTGTCACAAGTATTAGCGATGTAAGTCTCAGGTTAAAACCAAATACACCTACCCTGATTCAGACTCATATAGACACATAGTCATACTACCAATGAGATTCCGAGGGGTCTATCCAGAGCGAAGCTGTTTCCGTACCATCGGTAAACACAACATCCTATTACACTTGCATGAGTATCCAATACCCAAATATATGAGAACTATGCGTTATGCTCTCATAACACGCACAAGTGTAATACTAGTCTATTCCGCATTATCGATGTCCAATCTCGATAATACTACGACTAGGGATATTTTAATGATTAAACCTTAGTGGATTAATATTGTCTCATATCTTATTAATCCGGAACTAATCATATGGACTTTTATCATTTATATATCCCTGTAATCCAATTACAAATGATAAAAGAGCAATTTCCTATGTCACATAGTTAATTTGTACAACAACACAATGTTCTGTACAAATAGTGATGATATGGGTCATAATTGTCCAACAATCTCCCACTTGGCCTATAGCCAATCACTCAAGTGTCCAATGCCTGCACTATGTACGGGTCGCTCAAACTTCTGCTGAGAAACTACTTTCGTCAGCACTGATGCGATTTATTCGATCATCACATCACCACGATGTATGATCCGAGGAATCAGATGAAATAATTGAAGTAAATATTTGGATCGTTGATGAGACCATAAATTCTTTAGCCTGTTCTGAAGCCTAGCTCAGTTGCTAACAAAACTACTCCTAATCTAATTAGGATTATTATAGATCTAAATCACTTCTATTGCTGCCTCAGCTGCAGCAATATTCCGCTTTTGTTGTTTATTCGGCAACAGTATCTTGCTTGGAAGATTTCCAGCTCACTGCTCCGTTATTCAAACTATATAGTACCCTTATTGCGACTTATAGTCATTTTTATCTGTTTGGAAACTTGCAGCAGTGAACCCAGTCACTTCAAGTTCTCCTCCTCCATAGCTTAAGAAAGCATCCTTAGATCATCTAATTCACGTTAGTGGCTGCATGGGCTTTCGATTTGTTTGGTTGTTGGTTGGGGTGTGGCTTTTTATGGATTGGCCGAGAGAGTGATTAGTGGGTTGAAGGGCTTACGCATGAGTCGGTTTGCTTACTGGTGATTGTCTATTACTGCCGAGTCTACAAGGTTTATGGCTACATGTAGGGCTGTATGGTGCATATGTCATGAGTGGCTTAGGGCCTGAGTCGGTTTGTCCTAGGTGGTGGATGGGGCTGTTGAAGTTTGTATAGGGTTTGTGGTTGTTATGTGCGTGAGAGAGAGAGAAGTTTTGTTTAGGGTTTATTTTTGGTGAATGCCATGCATGTGGAGAGAGATGAGAGAGGGAGCTAGGGTTTGTTGTTCTTTTATATCTTTCTTCAAGGTTGCCGTGAGTCTCTCTAGGGGGAAGGGTTTGGAGTTTTGGTTTCTTTTATAATGGTGCACGAGGGTTTATAGGTAAGGAAGGAAATCATGCAAATATGGGATGTGTTTAATTAATTTTAAAAATGGGAAATAAATTTGTATTTTTGGTGGGGAATATATTTATTTTGGGAGGTGTTTTATTTAGATTGGATTTGTTTTATTTAATTTGGAATGTGATTTATTTAATTTAGGAATGGGGATTTGATTTGATTTGATTTGATTTGTTTTGTTTTAATTTAATTGGATTTGATTTAATTAGGAAGGATATTATTTTAATTTGTGACATGTGTTTTAAATGTTTTAATTATTTGGATTGGGCTTTGGTGGGCCTTGTGTGAATTTTGGGTTGAGGCTAACAGTGAAACATAAATATCGATGGTCATTCGAACGCGTTTCCAGACGCTACACGAACGCCCATAATCTGTTCGCCGTTCGAACGTGTTTCCGAACGCAGATGCAGTGAACATGCGAATTAAATCTGACGACGTACTTATTTTGAATTTCCCCTTCCGATGTCCGTTTCCCGCGACTTTCGTAACTTATCGGGTAGTGCCTCCATACGAGGCTTATCATTGGGCTTTCATGCAAAAATGCAAGTGTCTACACATGAACATGGATAATGCATTCGAGAAATGTGTTACTGAATGTGACCAAACATGACAAATCAGATGAGAGATTATTTACAGTTAATGATTCATAGCACAACCGTTCTAGCGTACCAATGGACCTTTGATTTGAGACTTAAAGACTGCCGTCTATTTTGAGACACATCATTCACTTGTGTATAAAAGAACTAGGCTCATCATGCTTGGTGAAAGAAACTTGATGGCAATGTGTACTTAATGTATAAAAACATGTGACGATCAAGAAGGAATATGTTGGCTCAGATATTGGAGATTGAGATCCTAGGCAGAAATTTCATACACGGGGATTAAATTTCGGCCGAAGCACATATATTCTGAAAATATGTTTTGCTGATATGTGAATCCCATATATGATTGATTTCTTTATCCTATGATCGAGTTGGGGGCTTGACGACTTCATGGCCCGCACTTAATCGAGAGCCGACCGCAGATGGACTTTACTACACGTAATTACGACTATATGAGTTTATCGGATATTTCGTTCTTCATGTTTGGGGTCATGACACCTTGCTACAGGTTAGTCATGATCATTGGGAACTTTGGTTCAATGTATTATACCGAAGTGATACGAGTGTGTTCGTATTGACTCATGACCAACTCACGGAGAACTCAAGAGGTCACACACATTAGCTGAATGACTAGTTAATTAATTAAATTGCTTCGATATATAATCGCAAGGCAGTTTATGTACTTTATCGGTAAATTGTAAAATATTTCTCGGTGTTGATGCGATAGCACCCGTTTATTTGAGAGATGTTTCTTTAATTTAGAAGTATTATAAATATATTTTACGAATAGTTGGGATACTATTAGAGATGTAAAACATTGATATTTTGATATTAATGATTAAGATATTTTGTCTTTATAGATGGAAAATTATGATTAGGCTGTATATAAAGTTTAACTTTATACTTGTCATCATTAGAGAGTTGACAAATGTCAAAATCAAATTGAATCCACCAAAATTGATATTTGTATCAATGATGAAGATTTAATTTGATTTATATTATTTATTTAATTAAATTAAATATAAATAATTGATTTTATATTTAATATTAGTTCAAAATGAAAATATTTTAAATATCCTTACTTGATCTTTATTCAATTTAAATGGTAACTTGTTTACTTGATATAGTAAGTTGGATAAAGGTTAAAGAAAAGAACAAATGACTTGCTATCAAATGTCATGTTAACTTGTTATCTTGGTTTATAAGTCATTAGGTTTTATGTTAGACATAAAAAGATAATATCTCATGCATTCCAAAGTTAAGAAATTCATAAGACAAGGCTTCTGCCGATTGTGCAGAATTGGTGAAGTGCTGCCATGACTGCTAAACTCACGGGAACTTGAACCACTTTCCACAAACTGAGTTACACAAGCTGGCAGAGCCTTGTCCATTCACAGCATGAGGTATTGATATGATTTGTGAAATACAGCCACAACCTCTAATGGGCATCAGTTAATCATAGTGACCATAGACTACTTTTCTAAATGGGGGAAGCTAAATGGTAAAGTTTATAATCTGAAATATAATTTTTCGATATAGAATGCCGCACCATGTGGTGACAAACAATGGGGTGCAATTTCAATGAGAGACCAATGCCATATTACAAAAGTACAAGATTGAGCACTACAAGTCTTCACCATATAGGCCGTATGAAAATGAGGTAGTAGAGGCCGCCAACAAGACTCTAAAGAAGATCATAGCTAAGATGACAGAAACTTACAAAGATTGGGCAAACAAGTTACCGTTCGCATTATGGGGGTATAGAACTTTGGACAGAACCGCAACATGATCCACACCCTACTCTTTGGTGTATGGGATGGAAGTAGTACTTCTAGTAGATATCAAAGTACAGTCAATGAGAGTTATGATAGAGGTAGACTTGCCCGAACTAGAGTGGGTTGCGGGTAGATTTGAATATTTAGCCCTGTTAGCAATATAAAGGATAAATGCGTTGTATCACATGCAACTTTATCAAAAGAGAAGAGCTCGAGCTTTCAATAAAAAGGTCAAGCCCAACAAGATTAAAGAAGAGGATCTGTCTAAACAAGTCGAGGCATTAGCAATAGACCCAAGGGGAAAGTTCATGCTCAATTGAGAGGAGTCTTATCATTATCGTGAAGAATGGAGCAGTGTGATTGGTTGATATGGAAGAAATCGAGTTCACAAAACCCATCAACTTGGACAGACTGAAGAAATAATTTGCATAAAAAAAAAGAAAAAGGAAGACCTCGTTAGGTTGAAAATCCGTAAAGGATGGCTTAAGTAAAAATTAGAGCATCTCGTTAAGCCAGAAACGATTTAGGCAAAAGTTAGGGACAAGTGAGAAAAAGAAAAATAGTTAGTCAGAAAACCCGAATGGGATGGCTAACGACATGAGTACCCTCACAATAAAACAATTAGTATATTATCACATGTACTAAAAAAGAATGATGACGTTTTATTGAAATAATTTTCAAAATTGCAATCGTGGAATGTATAGTTATAGCTAAGAAAGGAAAAATTAGAACAAGCATGCATACACTGTTAAATTCAAGGGAAACAAAAAAAGACAAATGGAAAAGAAAAAAAGAGACTATTAGCTCGCTGGGTTGAAAACCTGAAAGGGCAGTCTAAGTAAAAGTTAGAGCAGCCCGTTAGGTTGAAAATATAAAAGGATGACCTATGTAAAATTTAAGGCATGTTTGCAATAGTAAATAGGTCCATAGAAAGTGTTAGGCGGTCCTCTATCTAATCCCGGCCGAAGCCCATACCGTAGCTACATCTGGTACCATAAATGTATCGTTCTAGAAGAAATATCCTAATAATGCCTCCCCACAATAAGTATGAGATGCGACACTACTCTCAATAGAGATTGAAAAAAAAACTCTTCAAAGGCCTCTAAAGGATAATGTTCTTTTTTAAAGGGTGAAGTAGCCGAAATGACAAGAATGGAGGACTGCATGCAATAATATGTTCGGCCAAACACCAAGTATGTCCGGTCGGACATAAAGGAACAATGTATATCCGGACGGATCCAAGATATGTCTGGTCGAGTTTGTTTTATTCGTTATTAATTCTGTTTCATTATTGCTTTCATGGATGTTTGCCCACTGCCTGAAAGATAAATTGCCTTGTGTGATTATATGCAATATAAATTGTTCATGTGTGATTTATGCATTATAAGACATGTGGATCCTCTTTTAAGAGTGGATATTATACTAGCATTAGTAAGGGATCATTCCGAATCTAAACGGATTTAAGGTCGGACCTTGCGAGGGGTGTACTGTGGCTTTAAATAATTCCCAGAGTCTAATACACGGTGGCGACTCTTTTATTCTCTGAGTAGTCCCCTACGGACTAACTTGTACTCTCTATGAGCTGCGAGCTCAATAGTGCAGTGGTCGCCGACGTTATAGGCATAGCGGTAAATCTCGTTTTGCTTCTACAATGTACATGCTAATAATATATAATTAAGCACTAGAATATATCTAATAAATACACGAGGAAATATTTAATTACGTCATGACGACCAAGGTGTTACATCAGGGCAAAAATGCATGGTACTATTATTTGTAATTGATATATTACATTTCATTGAACTTGAATGTTATTTATCATATACTTTGTCACTTTCATCCTCAATTTCCTCCCACAACAATTCTGAATCAAAAAGGCTAAAAGATGAAGGCTTGAAAACCAATAAATTCGTATATACACAACTTATGTTATTATCATAATCAATATTTATTAATTTGTTTGTATTGAAATGTTATAGTATGTTAGTTTATAATAGGATTCTGTAATAATAAATTGGTTGTTTTGAATTATTTATTAATATCATATCAGGGATGGCA
>SKCR01026837.1:0-62962 GCA_019454045.1 Zanthoxylum bungeanum | reverse complement strand
AATACCTTATTTTATGAGCGAGACATAACCAAAGAAATCTTATCTCTTGACACACAAAGTCCACACAATAGATGTTCAAACACAACACCACTAGAACCTAAAAATAAGCAACATTTCTTGCATGCCATAAAATTATCCCCATAAATATAATGAGTTCATAAATAAATACTCTTTCGAGAGAAGGGTTTTTGCCATTATCTTTTGAATGTGGCTCATTGCCTCTTTTGTATTTGAATCACATGTAAACTGAATCTTTATTTTTTTAATTTCTACAAGGGGATAACATTAGGTCATCTAGTCAAATGTCACACTATTGAGTGAACAAAGTATGATAGAGATTAGACTGCCCGTCCAAAAACTTATACATGCGATCAAGCCTTGACAATAATAATAAAAAAAATATTAAGACTCAATCTGAGTTAGGACAAAACCTAACAACCTGAAATAATATATACACCATGTCCAATTAAGACTACTGACCAACTTGATCTTCTCATTTTTTTTTTTGAAATTGTTGGAAATCCTGCCACCAAACCACCTATTACGGGCTTAAGCGGAGCAGGTAAACCCCCGACTATCTCAAGCTATTATAAGAAACGCACTATCTGAATTCGAACTCAAGACCTCAAGGTGAGATCCTGAACCCTACACCACCAAACCACGTCTATTAGGACACTTAATAGTCTCACCCTAATATAATATTTATGAACAAATTGAATATAAAACTTTCAAATCAGTATATAAGATAAATTGTTAAGTGAATTAATACGTCTATAAAATAGCAATTCCAAGCTCCTCAGGGCAGATTGGTCAGCAACCAGTAATAACGTTTGTGGTGAAATATGAATTGTGTTCCCATTACCCATCCTTTGATTTCTATTTGAAGTATGATAACTCGTGCCCTCTAGTTTTGTTAACAGTTCTCCACTTTTTTCCACGTGACATAATATAAATTTTTGCCGGCATTCCCTTATACAAAAAATCAAATTTCTTGGAACTAACGAACCAAAATTTTATTATCTATGTACCTTTAATCACAAGATAGAGGTATCCGAGCATCAAAGGTTGTTTTTTAATTTAATTTCTTAGCTATCAATCACAAACTCGAGATATAACAGGTCCGTTAAAACTCGTATAGTCTCTATTTGTTGAAGATTCAAGAATCATCACCATGGTTTCGGAAAATCAGAAGCTTCATGTAATGTTTCTTCCCTATATTGCCCCAGGCCACATGGTGCCAATGGTAGATATGGCCAGGCTTTTTGCTGCAAATGGAATTAGGGTTACAATAATTCTTACTACAATGAATGCTCGCCGTTTCCAAAATGCCATTGATCGAGATTCCAAATTAGGTCGGGAAATTTCTATCAAAATCCTCCGTTTCCCTTCTAAAGAAGTAGGATTACCTGAAGGTTGTGAAAATTTGATTTCGACACCAACTCCAGAATCCACCGTGAAATTATTTCCCGCCCTGGAATTGCTCCGACCAGAAATGGAAAATATTTTCCGGGAACAAAACCCTAATTGCATTGCTTCTGACAGTCTATTCCCATGGACAGTAAATGTCGCCGAGGAGCTTGGAATTCCTCGGCTGGCGTTTACAGGCAGTGGATTCTTCAATAACTGCGTTTCGCATAGCCTGGAACATCATGAGCCTTTCAAAAATATCGAATCGGAGACCCAAAAGTTCTCTGTTCCAGGCCTGCCTGATCAAGTAATTCTTTCAAGATCTCAATTGCCAGATATTGTTAAATGCAAAAGTACTGCATTTTCTGCCATGTTTGATGAACTCAACAAAGCTGAGAGGAAGAGCTTTGGGGTGTTGATGAACAGCTTTTACGAGCTGGAGCCTGCGTATGCAGATCATTTCAGGAAAGTTACAGACAAAAAGGCATGGCATATAGGGCCTGTGTCTCTTTACAATAGAGATGTAGTTGATAAAGCTGAAAGAGGAGATAAAGCTTGCGTGTCGAAACACAGTTGCTTGAGTTGGCTTGATTCCAGGAAACCCAATTCGGTTTTGTATATTTGTTTCGGAAGCTTGACAAGATTTAGCAAAGAACAAACAACAGAGATAGCTTCTGCTCTTATAGAGTCAGGCTATTCATTCATCTGGGTTGTGGGAAAAAACCTGAAGACTGCAGATGATGATCAGGATGATGAATCTTGGTTACCTGATGGATTTGAAGATGAAGTGAGAAGAAATGACAAAGGACTCATAATAAAGGGATGGGCGCCTCAGGTTTTGATACTTGAGCATAAAGCAATCGGAGGGTTTTTGACACATTGTGGCTGGAACTCGATATTGGAAGGCGTGAGTGCTGGAATTCCTATGGTGACTTGGCCTGTTTTCGCGGAGCAATTCAACAATGAAAAGCTTGTAACGCAAGTTCTGAAGTTTGGAGTGCCTGTTGGGAATGAAATTTGGAAGATTTGGGCTACTCAGGATTCGCCATTAATCATCAGAAAAAAGATAAAAAATGCAATCTGTGCTGTAATAGACAATGATGATCAAGAAGCAGTGAAGATGAGAAAAAAAGCCAATCATCTGAAAGAATTGGCAAAGAAAGCTGTAGAAGAAGGTGGATCATCTTGTAATGATTTGAAAGCACTAATTGAAGATATTAGATTGTACAAAAGAAGTTAATGTTACTTGAAAGTAAATAGTTTTATGATATATACAGATAGGATAGAATTAGTGATTCGATATATATTCGTTGATAGTATATTTAGAGTATTATTTAGAATTTCATATTTGAAGTTGCAATTACGTTTGAAAATTCGAATTTAGTTTAAGGTTCTGACCCTATACGAAATTAAACACAATAAACTAAGTTAAGTTCTAATAATTGTCTATGGATTCACGACATGCACCCTTAAGTCTAACAACAGTAAAACAAAGCAAATAAATCAATGCAGAAAATAAAATCAATAAAAGTAATTTTGTTGACGAAGTAGAAAACTCATGCGAGTAAAAAAACTACTCTGGGTATCTAGACTACCAGCCAAAATCCATTATGATGAGAAAAGCTTACAGTGATGGTATAGGACCTATGACAACAACTTCACCGACTCGAATATCTCTAGAATGTAATAACCCAAAAAACTCATCGAGCCCGTACCAAGCGATCTTCTTTAGAATCTCTGAAGTCTCCGAGCTGATCAACCCTGCAAACTCGCAACAACCAATCTTCCTCATTGAGAACTCTGAAGATTTAGGAAATTGGATTAGGGTTGTGTTTTTGTGTTGATAGTCACTCAAAATTCAATCTCACCAAAGAAAGAAGACAAGGTAATCAAAAGAGTTTTCAAAGTGAAAATCAAGAAAGTTGAAAGTAACGAAGATTTTAGGCTTTGAATAATGTGTTTTCAACCCTTGTGAAGGTGGTTTAAGTTTGTTTATATATGTATGGCAAAGGTAAGGCTTTTCCTTATGTAAAACTGGCTCAAAATGCGTCCACAATAACCTACTTACTCACGGGTGTTCGAGCCGAAGTTCTGGAACATGTCTCACCCACTTTAGGGTTATTGTATACCTTGTTTTTGTTGGTATTTGAATATCACAAATTCCCACTATCTGAGAGGAACTAGTATTTCTCATCTTCACTGTTCCAAAATCTCATGTTTTGTATGTTTTGAAGAAATCCGTGTGAGAGGTGACATGTTTTGTATGTTTCTTCCTTGATGGAGCAGATAACTACATCTCCCGAGGAAATTACTAGTGTTTCTACATCGTTGTTCTTTGGCTGAGAATTGTTTTGACCCTGCTCTTGTTGTAGCTTTCAGCAATTCTTCTTTAAGTGGCATTTTATGCTACAATGATAACACTTGTAAATAGGTTTTCTTCTATTTGTGGATTTACCGCTACATTTGCTTCCACCTCTCCCTCTACCTCGATTTTTATCTTATTGTCTTCCTCAATTCTCCGTGACAAGAGCTTGTGACTGATTTATGCCCATATCTTTTCTTCTGGCCTCCTTATTTGACATGACATCTTTTATGATATGCATGATAAGTTTACCTCATGGAACTAGACCGGGCCACGGTTCCGGTTCAGAATCGGAACCGTGGCCGACCGGTTCGGTTGGGGTTCGACCTCAATCCGAACCAGTCCGAACTAGTGGAACCTTAAGGTTCCACCGGTTCTACAGTTCCAACCGGAACCAAAACGGTTTCGGTTGGAACCGTAGGGTTCCAACGGGAACCCTAACCCCAACGGCTACTAGCCCGTTGGGGGATGGCTCCCTGCCCTCAATATAAAAAAAATGGTTATATTAATTAAAAAAATTAAATTACTAATATATCCCTAATAACGGTAATAAAATGGTTATATTTAGGGGCATTTTTTGTATCAAAAAAAATTTTAAAACTCTATAAATATGATTCATTTTTCATTATTTAAATACACCAAATTCTCAACTTTCTCATTTCCTACAATTCTCTAATTCTCAATCTCAATTCATACAATTCTATTATTCCCAATCTCAATTCAATTAGTTATTACCATTCACAATTAGTCAATTTTCTTATTTTTCTTCCTGATTTCTCAAACGAAAAATAGCAAGCTCATCTGAGAACATAATGTCAAATATGCAAACCCAAGAGAGCGGCCCTAGTGTCGGTGCATAATCACGGAGAATGGAAGTTAAGGCTCGTTCCTCGATTGTTTTCAAAATTCATTTTCATTTGGAACGCCTAGAAGATGATACACAACGAGCAATTTGCAATGGGGTTACCTACAAATTTTCTGGTGGATACGGCAATATGATCAAGCACCTGGAAAGACATCATCCGGTTGAACTTGGAATTGATACGACGCAAACTCAAATGGCCAGGTACGCATCATCTAGTAGAGGTACGAGTGCTGTAGATTTATTTAAATATTCTTATGCAAAAAATAGAGAAGAATTTGCGAAATTAACTTGTATGGCACATCTTTCTTTAAGCTTTGGTGAAAAACTTCATTTTACTAATTACGTGCATTATGCTTTAAATCCTTCTGCATGTAGAATGACTCGAAACACAACAAAACGTCATATTTTTAAATTATATAAAGATGGTAGAATTATTTTAAATGAAATATTTAAAGAGATGAAATGTCATATTTCTATATGTTCTGATATTTGAAGTGACCATTGGCAATCACACTCATACATGGGTGTGACTTGTCATTGGATTGATGCATCATTTACCATGCAAAAACGACTTATTGCATTTAGAGTTTTTGATGACCAACATACTGCACAAAATATTTATAGAATGATGAAGGTAATTTTTGATGAATATGATTTATTAGATAAAATTTTAACAATTGGATTTGATAATGCATCTTCAAATACTGCATCCATCAATGATTTAAAATCCTTATGTCAACCAAATTTAGGGGGTCGATTTTTTCATATTCGTTATACATGTCATGTCCTTAACTTATGTGTTCAAGACGGTCTAAAATTATTATCACATTTTCTTGATCCTATTAAATTGGCACTTAATTGTATTTGGTCATATTCTCAAGTTAGGAGAGAATGGACGAATTTTTTAAAATAAATGGTATTAAACCGATTAAATTTTCAAGAAATGTTCCAACATGTTGGAATTCAACTTATTTTCTTTTATGTCAAGCATTTCAATACAAATATGCATTATGTAGTTTTTTTTTCTCAACATGTTCAAAATGTCACACTTTATCATAGTCAATGAGATATTTGTGAAAATATTTTAGATATTTTAAAAGTTTTTAATGAAGCTACTTTAACTTTTAGCGGTGTTTATTATCCAACAGCACATTTATTTCTTCTTGAAAGTTTGAATATTGTTGGTGCTCTCGATGAACATGTTGAAAGTAGCGATCCTAATGATATTGTTTTGCTAGAAGCCATTACTATTATGAAGTTAAAATGGTTGAATTATTTTAGAGACATTCTTTTACTTTATCTTATTGCTGCTGTTTTTTATCCTAGATTTAAATTAGAAAGTTTGAATGGTGCTTTACAAGCTTACTATGGTTATTTAGGAATATTAGATGAAATTGATATTACAAGAATAATGACGAAATTAAGAAATGATTTAATTGAGTTATTTAATGATTATATTGTAAGATATAACTTAGGAACATTAAGTGAATCTAGTAGTAGCGAACCGGTAATTCAAACAAGACTTAGCGCAGGGGATCGTTGGTTATTGCAATGAAATAAAAAAGCTAGGGATACGACAACTAATAACCCCGAATTAGATAATTATTTATCTACAAATTTCGAGTTTCCCACTGAAATTTTAGTTAGTAAAAATTTTAAAATCCTTGACTGGTGGAACCGACATCAAAATATATATCATGTTTTATCAATTATTGCTAAAGAGATATTGACAGCACTTATTTCCACCGTTGCGGTTGAGCAAGCCTTCAGCATGTGAGACAATATATTGGAAGCTAGACGATCTTCATTACATCCAAGCACTCTAGAAGCAACAGTTTGTGTGGATGATTGGACTCGAGCTGATCTGAGACAACAAGAAGATGCCCCCGATGATTTTGAAGATTTGTTCGATAATGCATCTGCAAAAACAAGTGCAAGTGCAAGCAGAATTGGAGCTAAAGGATCAACTGATAATGATGATTGATAATAATTTGTAAATTTACAAAGGGGAAATGTCTTAAAATTGTAATGGAACTACGTGAGCTTTGATTCCTCTCACCCCTGGAGGATACGTAGGCAACTTAAATTTTTAAAAATTTAAGCTCAAGCTCTTCAATGTAATAATTTTATTTATTTATAAAATTAATCTCATTTATTTTAATTTATTTTCGAAATTTTTTTTTAAAAAAGTTCGGAACCGAACCGGTCGGTTCCTATTTGGTTCAAGGTTCCGGTTCCACTTAAGTGTGGAACCGGAAATCGGCTGGTTCGGTTCGGTTCCGAACCGGAACCGAACTGCCGGCCGGGTCTACATGGAACTAAATTGATGAGTGTAACCACCAATATTTCCCAACAATCAGGAAGAGAACTGGGTGGTAAGGGGGCTTGAACTTCATCTCTCAGTTGCATGTCTACTGCAGATAACTGGTTCAACAGGCTTTGAAACTCATTAGTGTATTCTGCAATGGAAGCTCCACTTCGTAGCTTCAAGTTCACCAAACGCTTCATTATTAAGGCTTTATTACGAGTTGTCTTAGCCTGAAACATGTCTTCAAATTTTATCCATATTTCGTAAGTATTTGTATCATGTGCTACGTGGTGGAAGACACTGTGGTCGATCCACTACCTAATCTGACCGAGAGTTCTATTGTTGAGTTTATTTCAATCATACTCTTTGACAAAATCTGATCTCACTCTCTTCACCTCGATAATATCGAACAGATCTTTACAGTGCAAATAATGTATCATCTGAGGCATTCAGAGGGAGTAATTTGTTGTTGTCAGCTTGATCATCACACCAGAAGAGGAATCTTACATTTCCATTTTAAGTTTCAAATGAAAATAAGACAAAATTTGGGGTTGATTTACACAAATCAGAGGTCACCGTTACGCCTATAATGATCGAAAATGGTGGATTTAACTCTTCATTGGTCCAAATCCAACTAAAGGATCGATTTGTAAATTTCTAAAACTTCTAGGGCTAAAATATAAATTTCAAAGACTTCATGAGGCTCAATGAAATAGGACATGCTTGCTGGCGTGGCTGACACATGGTGCTGATGTGGCACTGACTGTGCGCTGACATGCGTGTGAGGAGTCTTTTGCTCGGTGCGTGCGGGCTCATCTGGTATTCGTTTGATAGCCGAAAAATACTATCGTGCTCTCTCAACTCGAACAAGTTGATGTTATGCTCAAAAATTATTTTTGACAACTTTCTTGAAACCCAAATTTCCCCGAACTGAGTTTTGTTTTTCGAATTTACGACCCCAAATGTATAACCAAAACTCCTGATACCACTTTTTGTGATTCTCTGATCATTGAAAAGTATTTATAAAGAAAATCTGATTATATTATTATTATAATAAAATTTACAAAGTATTTAAACTTTATAAAAAATCTCTCTTCCCACACTCTCAAAGCATTCTTTATTTGAAGCTTTAATATTTGTGATGGCCCATAAGTCAACAAATACAATTAATATGATAATTGGATATTTAATATATTGATTAGGTAATTTTGACAAATACATGAAGGTGATAAATAGATACTCAACTCTTCAATATAAGTCAACAAAACTTTAAAAGTGAAATTCAAATTTCTAAAATAAGTCAACAAAACTTTACCATCACATGATAGTAGCAATTTCCTTAGGTGTAAGGCAATTTAAATAGTTAGGTAGGAAGGTACAATTATCTAAACGTTTCCATTAAGCAATTGCTAAAAGGATCCCACGTGTCCTACACATTGGACATTCTCTTATCCATACATTCTCCTAATTTTTAGCACATATAATTTCAGTCAGTGTTGGTCAAAATTTATTACAAATTAATGCCAGAAAATATTTCTTTTTGTGTAATTTTTAGTGGATATATTAATTAGATATAATGAAAAATTAAACCAATAAAATTTGATATGGAAATTAAAAGTTATTTTCTCTTTTTGTCCCCTCTTTTTCATTAATATATATGATTTAATTTAATTTTCGCTCTAGATCTGATTTATTGTGTATACACTTATATGACATGAATGTATTGATTAAATTTAAATGCATCAGTTGATGTAATTAATAATAATAAACAATGTTTCTCACTACGACGATATTTATAAAAAAAAATAACAACAACAACAACAATAATAATAATAAAGGTTATTTACATTTTACTACTAAAGTTATGATCAAATAACAATTGGGTACTATGAATATTAACATATTACATTTTACTACTAAACTTATAAAAAATTAACATTTTACTACTTTTCCATCCAAACCGTTAGTTGACCGTTAGTTGACCATGACATCATATTGACATCCTAAGGATAAAAGAGTCTTAACACTCATATTATTATAAATTATAAATATTTAAAAAAAAAATTTAAGGGTAATGACGTCATTATGAAATGAAGAACAAAAATAAAACCCTAAAGTATAACAATATCTCTTTTATTGTTATATTTTAAAGTATTTTGGTTATTATGAGAATTTTAATTATTAAATTATTTGATAAATTAAATTCTTTATTTTATTGGGTTATATGGATAATTTAGAGATTGAATTATTTTTATAAATGTGATTGTTGATTGTATTTCTTTTATTGTTATATATAAGACTTAGATATGTTTTTTAAATGGTATAATTATAATTTTCACTTTTATTTTATTTGGAGGATAAAACAGTCTTTTTAAAGGTCAACTGACGGTCAACTAACGGTTTGGATGGAAAAGTAGTAAAATGTTAATTTTTATAAGTTTAGTAGTAAAATGTAATATGTTAATATTCATAGTACCCAATTGTTATTTGATCATAACTTTAGTAGTAAAACGTAAATAACCCTAATAATAATAAACAATGTGTCATATCAATTTATTTACTTATTAAACAAACAATTCATAACATGTGTGCGATTGAGTAAAATAAAATTAAAAGATATTATATATTTTTCGGTCTATATTTTTGGATTTGAATTCAACTTATCTCAATTTTATATTATGTTTTTTTTATTAATTTATGATTGGTGGTTGTTAAAGAAAATTTATATATTATATAACTAAATCTTATCCATTAAATACTATGAACACTCATGGTAAAAAAAGTTGTGTAGTCTTGGTTCCAAGTTAGGAATGGCCAACTGACTTGCATATGGAAACTCTAAATTATAATTTTACAGGTTATTAAAAATATATAATTTTTGAAATTTTTTCATCAATTCACCTAAAATTAAAAAGTGTAGTAAAATTCATTTATCATATTTGGTATATTTTTTTAATTGTATTTTCAAATTTGATATGCTTTTTAATCTTTCCTTAGATTAGTAAATAATAATTTAAGATTTGTATTTTTTTTATAACATGTTAAATATTAAATATGCAATTGATAATGTTGAGGACTTTTCAAAATGAAGTAATTATATTTATAGTTGGCCTACCTAAGTCGGGGGTGTTAATGGAAAAAAATATCATATTAAGTGACTAAGAATCTTAGCCTATGGTTTTCAAGGGCGTGACTTGGTGATGTATGGTTCAATATCTGACATTTAAGTCTTAGGTTCGAATTCAAATATTATATTTTTTGTAAGAATATGAGATAATTGAGAGTTTTATCTGCTACGCTTAAACCCAAAAGAGATGGTTTGATGGTAAAATTTCTAACAAATTCAAAAAAATAAAAAAATAAAAAAAATCTCCCACTCAAAATATCCAATACGAGCCAAAATTAGTGTTAAGAGAGTTTCATCCCCCACTCAAAATTTTTTAAAAAATAAATATGGGGCCATAATTTTTCAAATATTTATGTAACTGATTTTACATAAAGTATATCCTACCTGTGACCAGGTTAGTGTTCAGAGAGCATTTTCAATATAAATATTTTTAAAAACCAATTACGAAACTAAATGGGGGAATGAATGATAATTTTATTGTAAAAAAAGGTGTTGAATTAACATATAAAAACGCATGGAAAACAATTGTAAACATATGTTGAGTTATTATTAAGTCTTTTAAATTTATATATATATATATTAATTTTTAATACATAATGTATTTTTAAATAGCTCCCACTCAATTAAGCTCCACGCTCAGTTCCCTCATTGAAATAGCAAAATTGATATGAATATTATACTTATTCGATTACTGTATTTTTACAAGGACTTGAACAATCAGTAAAAACACAAACACAAAAATTAAAGTAGTAGGAAATCCAGAATCAGCCTCAATCACTCAGCCCCTGATATAATGCTTCAGACTCTGATGAGCAGAGCAGACCCTGATGAGCAGAGCGGACCCTGATGAGCAGAGCAGATCCTGACGAGCAAACCCTGAAATCAGCCCCTGACGATCCAGTAACCAAATTAGAACCGATCCAGCAAACGAAGTCAGACCCAAAGCTTAAGTATTCCGAGGCTTGTTGATGTGACAACAATCTCCTTAAAATAAATTTGTCCCCTACCGAAGGTACAATAGAACGTGAGACGTATGTTTCCCATGATGCAACCGAAACGAACGAGTATGGACACCACCAAACTCGTTTCCAACGAACCACAAAGTGTTTGAAAAAGCCCCTTATTTTTTAAAAACGAAAACACTCACAGCCTTTTTATTGAAGAAAAATAAATATGTCAATTAAATCACATTAGTGAGAGGCTTTTCATTTGAAGTAATTACCAAGTTAATTAATACAATTAATTAACTGTTATGTAACTTCAAAAGGCTTGGAAAAAAATAAAGAGACTTGCAAAAATTGGCTGGGCCGGACCTGCACAATTTGGTCTGGCATTCGTGTACGCAGGACGCGCAGGTGCACACGAATCAGGCATGTTCGGATTTTGATTTGCATCCCACTTGTGCGCGCATGTAAAGAGAGCCTTTATCCTTATAACTCTTACTCATCTACATATGAGCAATCATATATAAGCACAATTTCCCTTTATTAGCTTTCCTATGTGAGACAACAAACTTTTATTTCTTCCATTTTATTTCACTTCTTGTTCTTGTACATATACAAGCACCCTTTATTGTAAAATTACACACTATAAATTATTTCACAAAGCTAGTGAAATATATTGGTGAAATATATTAATCAACTTAACAAGAAAGATTTGGGCCAGGAGCAACACCAAATTTCTTGCAATAATCTTTATAATATCCAATACGAGCCTGAACTTTAGCAGGTTGCTTGCCTCCACATTCAAGGGCGCCATTGATTTTCTGAATTGTTGCACCAAAACCTTGGTTCATAACTGGGTGCACGTTGGTCATCCAAAACCACAAGGCTGTTTTGAATGACACAACTGGGTTCTTGGCCACCGTTTCCGGAGCCCTCAGACCGTCGAATCCGATGGCTTTTCCGGCAGCTCCGTAGTTTCCGTTTCCGGTGAGTTGAATTGGTCCTCGGCCGTAGTAGAACTTTCCGGGGACACATGGGTACTGTTTGTTTTGGGCATCACAGTACCTGTTAGTCTTGACAATCTCTTCTACGTAGCACAAATCTGTAAAAAGAAATAATTATCATTTGTTCGTTAAAGGTAAATACACATGTTAATAAAGAAGTACTCTTGAAGATAAGAAATTAAAAAGTATAGCATTTATCGATTCCAATAAAAATTTATTTGACATTATTTTTATTTATTTAATTTTAAAAGTGGGGAGTTTTGGCAAAAAAAAAAATCCAAGATTGTGATTGAAATTCGAGATCTTGTACGTTTCAATATGAGATTTGAGATAAATTTATCTTGATTCAAAAATTTGTTGTAAATTCTTCAATTTTCAGAGGGTATATATGTCTTTGGTATTATAGGGGTGGTTACAAACCTTATAGGGTTGCAACCCCACCCCAAGGGGTGCCCTTCTTTGGCACCCCTCTTGCCTTATAAGAGGTTGTTCCTCCATTTTTGGAACAGAGATGAAAAAAGGCCAAAAGACATAAATACATATATTGCAGACACTTGTTTTTCATTGTTTTGAGAGAGAGAGATCCACCATTCATCCTAGTTCATAAACTTGTCAAGGAGTGCCCCTTGGACAAGAAGCATCCAAGTTATCCTGGGAGAACGTTGGCAATTCGAAACCGTAGAGCACCTGTGACGGGCCAATAAGTTCTTAAGGACAGAGACCATCTCGACTTGGAAAATTCAGTGATCTCCATTTTCTGGTTTGGTGTTTTAAAAGTTTCTGGTTCTAGGGTTTTTGCATCTAGATGTGTTTTGTTGTTTGATCTGTTATTTCGCATGTAAATTGTTGTTTAATGACACTAAATATCCAACAATCTTAAGAACTTATTGCTCTATTGTTGTTAGATAACAATTCGCATGTTAGGGTTTGATTAATTTCTGGAAAAATTTGAACTGTGCATGAAAAACCCGTAGGGCGTTCGAACGCCCAACGCACGCGAAGGCTAAAAATTTGAATTCTCGTAAGAACGTTCGAACGCGTCTTCAAACGCACTTCGAACGAAAGCCTTCTGCCGTAGAACGTTCGAACGCGTACTAAACGCAACTCGAACGCAAACTCTCTGGAATCATTCCGTTCGAACGCGTTCACGAACGCTATACGAACGTGAACTCTCTGGAATCATTCCGTTCGAACGCGTTATCAAACGCTACTCGAACGTGAACTCTCTGGAAACACATCGTTCGAACGCGTTATCAAACGCAACACGAACGCACACACACTGGACAGTCTCGTTCGAACGTAGATACGAACGCGACACTAACGAAATAGTCCTGTAATTCTTATAAACTGCAAACTTAAGTAATATTAACTTAGTAAGTCATATACTGTTAACACATTAATCTTGGTAGTATAGATTTAAGTTATTATTAAGTAGTTCAATTATCACAAGCATACACATAGTGATAAAGTTGAAATTGTTTGATTGTTGCATAATTGGTTGAGAATTTAAAGTGTAATAATACACAAGTAATTCCATCCAATCTTATTGAATTATATATATCTACATTTATCGTATATCACTTAGAACAAGATCATTCGTTGATCTCTAAACAATTTGTCTTTCGTAGACTAAAGATCATTCGTTGATCTCTGAGCAATTTGTCTTTTGTAGACTAATTGACCCTTGTTGATTTTCCAGTTACAAATGGCTAGCGGAAATATCACGGTACCGGTCTCTCACGGAGAAAAGCCGGAGAAATTTGGTGGGGCAAATTTCAAGCAGTGGCAGAGCAAAATGTTGTTCTACCTAACAACTCTCCAGTTGGCTAAATTTCTCAAAGATCCTCCGGGTCCTGTGGAGGGTGAATCTGAAATGGCCAAGGAAGAGCGAGAACAGACTTGGTTGTCTGGAGACTTCTTATGCAAGAACTACCTTTTGGTGGTCTTGACAATACCTGTACAATGTGTACCAAGGCATGACTTCTGCGAAGATTCTCTGGGAATCTCTCGAGAAGAAGTACAAAACCGAGGATGCCGGACAAAAGAAGTTTGTCGTGGGTAGGTTCCTGGACTACAAGATGGTAGATTCAAGGACGGTGATGTCTCAGTTGGGTGAACTTCAATTGATCATTCATGAAATACTGGATGACGGAATGAAACTTGTGAGATGTTTCAAGTTGCCGGCCATAATTGAAAAGGTGCCTCCATCATGGAAGGACTTCAGGAGCTATCTGAAACATAAGAAGAAACAGATGAGCCTTGAAGACCTCAGTGTTCGATTGAGAATCGAGGAGGACAAAAGAATGTCGAGAAGGCCAGCTACAAGACTATGGAGTCTAAGGCCAACATCATTGAGGGTGTGAAGGGTAGTAAAAAAGAGAAAGGACAGTGCAGCTGACTCTGGGAACAAGAAGTTCAAGGGAAAATGCTACAACTGTGGAAAGAGCGGTCATATGTCAAAGGACTGCAGAAGCAAGAAGTCTCAGGACAAGGGCAAGAAAAGAAAAATGAGGCCCATGTCACTGAAGGCGAGCAACTGACTGATGATATCTCAGAGATGGAACTATCAGCAGTAGTAACCGAAGCCAACATAGTTGGGAATCCGAGGGAATGGTGGGTAGACACTGGGGCTACTCGTCATATCTGTGCAGACAGTAAAATGTTTTCCATGTACCAGAAGGTCGATGGTGGTGATCATCTGACGATGGAGTCTGGAAACCTCTACCTCTCAGGGTGGTGGAGGAAGGCACAGTGGTTCTGAAGATGACATCTGGAAAGGAGCTAACATTGAAGAATGTACTGCACGTTCCAGATATTCGAAAGAACTTGGTCTCGGGCTCTCTTCTAAGTAAGGCTGGGTTTAAGCTTGTATTTTTTTCTGACAAGTTTGTATTGACTAAGAATGATATGTATGTAGGAAAAGGATACCTAACTGAGGGCCTTTTCAAGCTAAGTGTAATGACTGTTAACCGTGCTATTAATAAAGCTAGTTCGTCTGCTTATATTATAGTGTCACAAAATGTATGGCATGGGAGGTTAGGACATGTTAATTATGATACCATGCGTAAATTAATTAACATGGACCTTATACCTAAATTTGCAATTGATAGCCAACATAAGTGTGAAGCATGTGTTGAAGCTAAAATGCTTCGAACATCATTCATTTTCTGTTGAACGCAGTTCTGAACCGCTAGAACTTGTACATACTGATGTATGTGACATGAATATTGTGCAAACAAGAGGCGGTAAAAAGTACTTTGTCACTTTTATCGATGACAGCACAAGATTCTGTTATGTGTACTTGCTGAGAAGCAAAGCTGAAGCGATTGAGAGCTTCGTACACTATAAGAACGAAGTTGAAAACCAACTTGGCAAGAAAATCAAAAGAATCAGGAGTGATAGAGAGGTGGTGAATACGTTTCACCATTCGGTGAATATTGTTCTATGCACGGAATTATTCACGAAACCACTGCTCCTTATTCTCCTCAACAGAACGGAATTGCGGAACGCAAAAACCGAACGTTGAAGGAAATGATGAACGCCATGTTGACAAGTTCGGGACTACCCCAGAACTTGTGGGGGGAAGCTCTGCTTTCCGCGAACTACGTTCTTAACAAGCTTCCTCACAGAAGGTTGGACAAGACACCATATGAGTTGTGGAAAGGTTTCGTACCTTCCTACAAATACCTCAAAGTGTGGGGGTGTCTTGCCAAAGTAATGGTTCCTAAACCTAAGAAGGTTAGAATAGGACCCAAAACTGTTGATTGTATATTCATTGGATATGCTCGCACAGTAGTAGTGCGTATCGATTCTTGGTACACAAGTCGGAGATTCCTGACATCAATCCGGAAATGATAATTGAGTCAAGGAATGCGACATTTTTTGAAGAGACGTTTCCTTGTAAGGAAAGACAGCGCACAGTGTCTCTCAAAAGAGCAGTTGATCAGGACTGACAAGAATCAGAGATCAACGTGTAAATGCTGAGACAATCGAGCCTAGACGTAGCAAAAGAGCTAGAACGTCGAAGTCGTTTGGTCCCGATTTTCTGACATACTTGTTAGAAAATGAGCCTCAAAGCTATAAAGAAGCTATGGCTTCTCCGGAGGCACCTCTTTGGAAAGAGGCTAAACAGTGAGATTGATTCAATCCTACAGAACCATACTTGGGAGTTGGTTGATCTTCCGCCAGGTTGTAAGCCGCTGGGCTACAAATGGATATTCAAAAGGAAGATGAAAATGGATGGATCAATAGATAAGTATAAGGCGAGACTTGTCATAAAAGGTTATAGACAAAAGGAAGGCCTTGATTACTTTGACACCTATTCACCGGTGACTCGCATCACATCGATAAGAATGCTCATAGCCATAGCAGCTATATTTGGTCTTGAAATACATCAAATGGATGTAAAGACGGCATTTGAATGGGTGAATTGGATGAAGATATTTACATGGAACAACCAGAAGGGTTTAGTGTTCCTGGACAAGAACAGAAGGTGTGCAAACTTGTAAAATCCTTGTACGGATTAAAACAAGCACCGAAACAATGGCATGAGAAATTTGACAAAGAAACGTTGTCAAATGGGTTCAAAACCAATGAGTGTGATAAGTGTGTGTACACCAAATCAACTCAAAAAGGATATATGTCATTGTGTGTCTCTATGTAGACGATATGCTGATAATTGGTAGTAATCATGAAATGATTCAGTCTACCAAAAACGTGTTATCCAGCAGATTTGATATGAAAGATATGAGGATAGCTGATGTAATCCTAGGGATTAAGATTTCTAGGACATCAGACGGATATATATTATCACAGACTCATTATATTGAGAAGATACTCGATAAATATATCAAAGGGGATCTAAATGTAGCTAGAACCCCTGTAGACCTAACTCTTCATTTATCAAAGAATAACTGGTTCAAGCATATCACAACTAGAGTATTCGAGAATCATCGGAAGTCTGATGTATCTCACGAATTGCACACGACCTGATATCGCTCAAGCTGTGAATCGGCTTAGCAGATATACGAGCAATCCAGGACACAACCACTGGAAAGCCATAGTAAGAGTTTTGAGGTATCTGCGTGAAACTTCAAAATATGGGCTACATTACGAGAGATATCCTGCTGTACTAGAGGGTTACAGCGATGCTAACTGGATATCTGATACGGTGGATTCCAAATCCACGAGTGGATTTGTTTTCACACTTGGTAATGCAGCCGTGTCATGGAAATCCTCGAGGCAAACGTGTATTGCCCGGTCTACTATGGAATCAGAATTCATAGCGTTAGACAAAACAGCGGAAGAAGCAGAATGGCTTAGAAACTTCCTGGAGGATATTCCTAGTTGGCCTAAACCGGGCGGTGCCAGCGATTAGCATTAGCATACATTGTGATAGCCAATCGGCAATTGGGAGAGCCCAAAATTAATGTATAATGGTAAGTCTCGACACATAATCGGAGACATAATACCATACGTCAACTGCTCTCAAGTGGCATAATAACGATCGATTATGTCAGGTCGAAGGAAAACCTAGCGGATCCACTAACTAAAGGTTTACCTCGAGAGCAAGTTGAGAAGTCATCGAGGGGAATGGGCTTGAAGCCTATATTCTAAGAATTGTCACTGTGGAAACCCAACCTAGTTGACTGGAGATCCCAAGATCTAGGTTCAAAAGGGACAACATAAACTTTGTGCAATTCAAAACGAGCACTGAAGAGTTTCGTACTCTTTCCCATTCCGTGGATGACGCTGAGTGCTGTCTGTCATTGGTAAGGATAAGCAATGGCTTTTAATGATCACTATATTAGGAGATGAGTCCTAATGGGGGGGTAAAGACAGATTACCTCTTCATAGTAGATCACATATTTCAAGTAAGAAGTGAGGCCGCTTCCATGGGAACCTTTAAAGGCGGGTTACCCTAAAGTGCTTGATGAATCCAGGAAAGTTGTTCAGGGCCAAAATGAACACAACCGTAGAACGGGAAAATGGTCAAATCAAAGCTGTGTGTTGGCAATTGTCTTGGTTTACACCAACGGCAGAACAGTTCAAGACTATGGGTCACTGGTTTGCCAAGTAAATCCGATTGTCATTCACTAGGAAAGGTTCAAGGCGAAAGCTACCTATTTCGATGCAGCTTTGGCTCATGGTATCTCTCTCACGTGTCTGACTGTATAATTGAAGAATTGTGGGGGATTGTTGTAAATTCTTCAATTTTCAGAGGGTATATATGTCTTTGGTATTATAGGGGTGGTTACAAACCTTATAGGGTTGCAACCCCACCCCAAGGGGTGCCCTTCTTTGGCACCCCTCCTTGCCTTATAAGAGGTTGTTCCCTCCATTTTTTGGAACAGAGATGAAAAAAGGCAAAAAGACATAAATACATATATTGCAGACACTTTGTTTTCATTGTTTTTGAGAAGAGATCCACCATTCATCCTAGTTCATAAACTTGTCAAGGAGTGCCCCTTGGACAAGAAGCATCCAAGTTATCCTGGGAGAACGTTGGCAATTCGAAACCGTAGAGCACCTGTGACGGGCCAATAAGTTCTTAAGGACAGAGAACATCTCGACTTGGAAAATTCAGTGATCTCCATTTTCTGGTTTGGTGTTTTAAAAGTTTCTAGTTCTAGGGTTTTTGCATCTAGATGTGTTTTGTTGTTTGATCTGTTATTTCGCATGTAAATTGTTGTTTAATGACACTAAATATCCAACAAAATTCAATAGGATTTTGAGATGATCTTTCATCTGGAAATCCGTCCCAACTCATTGTTTTAAGAAATTTCAAATCATTTTGATTGAAAAATCCGTATAGATTGGGGTTATTTTGTTGATTGCATAATCATGTAAATTAATGGCTCAAAATAAAAGAAAAGTTAATATCTATTGCAATAAAAATGCCAAAATAAAATATTTCTTTTATCCAAAGCGGCTCATATATTTTAAAAATTCATCTAAGATCTCTCAAATCAGGAGGCTATATCTACTTAGAAAATAAAACTAAATAAGAAAAAAAAAAGTCGTTTTTTATTCCTGTATGCATGGATATACTCAAATTTCATAATTAACTTAATTTGCATGCAAATTAAAAGAAATGAAATAGAGAAAAACTTACGTCCAGTTTCATGTGTGATATGAGCAAAAAATGCAGCAATCTCACGTTTAGAAGCATCAGGAGAGCCGCTGCCAAATTTAGGATAAGCCTTGGCAGCATTCAAAAATGCATTTCTAGTGTAAAAGCTCTTGCCGGCGCAACTCGCGGGGGCCTGATTCTTTATGCCGTTGAAGAATTGTGGTGTCACTGTATTGGCCACATTTTGACACATTACATTTTTGGGAAAGGCTACAAGGCCAATAATTGATACAAGATAAGCAAAGGTTACAAGATTTTTTCTCATATTAAGTGGAGCCATTTTGAGTGGTAAAGTTTATGGAGTAAGAAGAAGAGGAATATGTGTGTGTTTGTGATTTGCAATTGTAAGAAGTGTTTGGTATTTATAGAGAGATGAGAGAGTGATTGTAGCTGTAAATTGTAATTAATTTAAACATGGAATTCATCTTTTTGGCGAATGCTAACAAAACATGCAACTTTTAGTATTGGACATGCAACTTAAACCATTAAACGTGTAAATTTTACCAATAAATATGTAACTAATTCCATGTTTTGAAAAATTTCATGTTTATTGACAGAATTTTCATGTTTAATAATTTAAAAGTTATATCTTTGACCCAAAAATATCAAATACCCTTTGGGTGCTGTAGCAAGCCCCATCTTTTAAGGGTTGTCCTGGTTTGCCATTTGATGTTGTGTGTGTTTCATTGGCTTGAAATCTCTAGCTAGCTTGGCTTGGCTTGACTTGACAAATTATAAAGTATCCTTCTAGATAAATGTTTTAAAATAATGATATATGCATAATATTATATATATATATATATATTAAAATTCACATACTCGTTAGTTTCCGTAACATCTCAAACTCATACCCTCAAATTTTGTTTGAAAACACAAAAACCCTAGCGGTATTTTACATAATATCACAATCATATGCAATTAGAAAAAACATAAAGGCAAAAATGACATAATGTTATCAATATGAGTACTATAATTAAATATTTTATTTATTTAAAATATAAATTTTGAATAATATATATATATATATTATAGTGAATTCCTAGGTAAAAAGTTTTTATTTTTCATTTATTTGAATTACTCTAAATTAAAAAAAGAATTACATATTTTATTTTCAATTATTTATCAAGTTTTATTTTTCATTTTATTTTAATTACTGCAAATTATAAAAAAAAAAATAACATATTTTATTTTCAATTATGTATCCATCTGATTAGTTATACATACAATATTTGTTTTTTTCATATAAAAAGGGGATACTATTATTAAAATAAGCATAGACTTACCAATGGTGAGTTTATTAAGATTACAGAAACAAATACAACATAACAAAAAATAATAATAATAATAATAATAATAATAACAACAACAACAATAATAATAAAGGAGAAAAGTCGGACAATTAAATTGTAGAAGCCTAAACAAGGTTTAACAAAACTAAAAGAAAGAGTTCCACAAAAAAGCGTGGTTTGGTAGTGTAGGGTTTAAAATTTAACTTTTAGATTTTGGGTTTAAATTCAAGGGGTGCGATTCTTATAAGAGTACAGGACAGTCAGAGATTTTATCTATTCCATTTAAACCCGAAAATTTGACTTTTAGATTTTGGGTTTAAATTCAAGGGGTGCGATTCTTATAAGAGTACAGGACAGTCAGAGATTTTATCTATTCCATTTAAACCCGAAAGTGATAATTTGACGACGAAATTTCCAACGATTTCAAAAAAAAACACTAAAAGAAAGAAATAATTTTGAGCTGGCAAAAAAAAGTCATCACATTTAACTGAGAGCCACCTAGAAGTGGAGAATCTTTGCACAAGTTCAATTTAGATTCAGATAAAGAATAGAAGAAAAATAGATGATCAGCAAATTCAATATAATAAACTGATAGTGTCTGTCATAAATATTCTCATAATTTTTGTTGATGGTGTTTTCGGGCACTACAGAATCTGAAACAACACGACAGGGACAAAAAGGTAACTTTCTCCTCGGTCAAGATCATTAAAGACCGACCCGGTCACATGAGTACTACAGGCAGGGAGATACCGAGCACCCTTATCAGTAAACCGACCACATTGGGTCAGCGACCGAGCAATATACAGGTCGACAGAAGCATCCTCAATGCGAAAGATCACTTATGGACGACCACATTGAGAACCGACCACATCACAGCCGGCCATATCCGGAACCAACCGTGTAGCAAGACGTGCTCCAGAAGATAAGAAATCTTATTCCTACAGGATAAGATATTTGATTATCCTACTTCCATGGGGTAAAATTGATAAGTCAAACATCCTAATAGGATAAAGAGAGTAAAAGATAGTTTTGATTAGGAATTCTTATGGGAAAAGAAGAATTGGGTCAACTAGGAGTCCTTTAGGAAGAGAAAACCATCTTCATGTGGGAATTCTTATGCTAATAGGAGTCTGGTTTCTGTATTATTATAAATAGGAGGGAAGAGCATATGTAAAGGCATCAGAATCAAGATCAAACAAAAATAATTGTTGAGAGGCTTGTAAGCACAATAGACGCAAGTTTCAGTAATAAAAGAGCAGTTCAGTTTGTGTCCGTGGACGTAGGTCGGATCCAAATCCGCCGAACCACGTTAAATCTCCCTGTCGATTGGCGTATTTTCTGTCTTCTGCTAAGTTTGCTTTTGGTTTCCCCCATAACCAAACAAATTCACCGTTGAATGAGGATTACCTCGGAGGTAATATTCCCTTATTGCCCTGAGACCAAAATCCACCGTCAACAGTTGGCGCCGTCTGTGGGGAATCCTACAAAAAGCAACTCGCGTAAAGACAAATGGCGGAAGGCGGAAACCAACAATCATCAGGGAACTCAACTGCAGACCGGATGGAAAAGATTGAGGAAAACCTTAGGAAAAATAGGGAGGAAAACCAGACTCTACTAAAAACTATAGTAGATCGGTTGGAGAGAATGGAAGGAGCACACGACGGAAAATTCGAGGCTGGGACTAGCCGACGAAGGAATGAGATAACAGAAGGGAAGAGAATCATCGATACAAGCGAAGACAACAGACCCCGGAGGAGGGAACCCTACAGGGTGAGATCTGTGGTGGTACAGAGAGATTCCCAAACCGAGGACACGTGGAAAGAGGAAGATGACGAAACATCACCGGACTCCTCCTACGGTAGCCCTCACAGTACCCGGAGAAGAGGGAAGGAACATACCGAAAAGGTGCGAGATGACACCGACCCAGAAAAGCGCCACTCCGAGATAGCAGAAAGAAAAGAAACCACGGAGGGCGGCATGGAACCCAAGATAGCGACATGAAATCTTGGTTGCGGGAGGAGCTGGTCAAATGGGGAGTATACCCCAATGCAAACAAAGGGATGACCAGGACGCCAAAGATGAGTCCCCCCTCACGGAAGAAATAAGATCAGAGAAATTCCCAAAAAGATTCAGTATGCCCAACATGACACCGTACAAAGGCCATACCGATCCCAAAACCCACATTGAAGGGTTCGTTCTATTAATGGAAGTACAAGGGGTAACCGGGGACGCCATCTGCAAAGTATTTCCGCTCACCCTGGCCGGACCGGCCATTCTATGGTACCGAAGCCTAGCCCCAAGAAGCATCAACAGCTTCGCGCGACTGAGAGAATCATTCATACGACACTTCAAGGGGGCCTGTGTCCCCAGGAAAACGATTGGAGAACTCAGGCTCATGAAGCAATGAGACGATGAGCCTCTGAAAATATTTATTGAAATGTACCATAATATGGTACTCGAGGTTGGAGGGTATGAATCCTCTGAGGCCCTGGAAAGCTTGAAAGGAGCCTTAAGGGTCGGAAGGCTGTGGACCCATCTAAGGATCCAAGACACCCCGGACTACGCCACCGCCCTCGACTTGGATCCAGCAAAGGCTTATGGGTCGAAGAATTACCAGAAGTACTATGGGCGCACCGAACAACCTATAAAAACTCCACGGGCGAAACCCCGTTCTCCTTGGCATACGGATATGAAGCTGTCATCCCGGCAGAGATCGGAGTAGCTTCCCATAGGGTCCAACACTACGAGAGCAAACAAAATGAAGGACTTATCAGAAACCACCTCGACCTGATCGAAGAAAAGAGAGAAAAGTCGGCCATGAAAACTGCAATCTACCAGCGAAGAATGGCCCGTTTCTACAATAAAAGAATTCGGACACGCACCTTCATTCCAGGCGACCTAGTCCTAAGAAAGGTCACCCTAAATACTCGAAAACCAGAGGAAGGCTCCTTGGGTGCCAAGTGGGAGGGACCCTACAAGGTGGTAAAAGTGATGAAACCAGGAGTATACATCCTAGAACGACTGGACGGCACGAGGCTGAAGAAACCATGGAACGCTGAGATGTTAAGGAAATACTTTCAGTAAAACTTGCCCTTCCTCTTGTCTGTCTACAGCAAAAAGGGCAAGGATCAAAATGCATAAAAACCTCGCTCGAATTGATCCACCAAATAGTTGTAAAAAATGTCCCCGAAAATGAATAAAGCTTTTATTTCTCACCCGCCTTTCTAAAAAAAAAAAAAAAAGAGAAGAAGAAGAGCTCAGGCATTCATGGATCCCTACTCACTCAGTCGAACGGCTCGGGGCTGGACTTCATTCCGCCGAGGCCATTCGATGTAATGGATCTGTGGGAAAGCATAGCTCGTGGTCGGGTTTTAGTCCCCCCGAGTCATGCTCTTCTGGTCTGGGGATAGGACATTCCCCCAGAGCCATCTCTCTCAGCTCGGGGTCGGGTTTTAGTCCCACCGAGTCATGCTCTTCTGGTCTGGGGATGAGACATTCCCCCAGAGCCATCTCTCTCAGCTCGGGGTCGGGTTTTAGTCCCACCGAGTCATGCTCTTCTGGTCTGGGGATGGGACATTCCCCCGGAGCCATCTCTCTCAGCTCGGGGTCGGGTTTTAGTCCCACCGAGTCATGCTCTTCTGGTCTGGGGATGAGACATTCCCCCAGAGCCATCTCTCTCAGCTCGGGGTCAGGTTTTAGTCCCACCGAGTCATGCTCTTCTGGTCTGGGGATGGGACATTCCCCCGGAGCCATCTCTCTCAGCTCGGGGTCGGGTTTTAGTCCCACCGAGTCATGCTCTTCTGGTCTGGGGATGGGACATTCCCCCAAAGCCATCTCTCTCAGCTCGGGGTCGGGTTTTAGTCCCACCGAGTCATGCTCTTCTGGTCTGGGGATGGGACATTCCCCCAGAGCCATCTCTCTCAGCTCGGGGTCGGGTTTTAGTCCCACCGAGTCATGCTCTTCTGGTCTGGGGATGGGACATTCCCCCAGAGCCATCTCTCTCAGCACGGGGTCGGGTTTTAGTCCCACCGAGTCATGCTCTTCTGGTCTGGGGATGGGACATTCCCCCAGAGCCATCTCTCTCAGCTCGGGGTCGGGTTTTAGTCCCACCGAGTCATGCTCTTCTGGTCTGGGGATGTGACATTCCCCCAGAGCCATCTCTCTCAGCTCGGGGTCGGGTTTTAGTCCCACCGAGTCATGCTCTTCTTCTCTGGGGATGAGACATTCCCCCGGAGCCATCTCTCTCAGCTCGGGGTCGGGTTTTAGTCCCACCGAGTCATGCTCTTCTGGTCTAGGGATGGGACATTCCCCCAGAGCCATCTCTCTCAGCTCGGGGTCGGGTTTTAGTCCCACCGAGTCATGCTCTTCTGGTCTGGGGATGGGACATTCCCCCAGAGCCATCTCTCTCAGCTCGGGGTCGGGTTTTAGTCCCACCGAGTCATGCTCTTCTGGTCTGGGGATGGGACATTCCCCCAGAGCCATCTCTCTCAGCTCGGGGTCGGGTTTTAGTCCCACCGAGTCATGCTCTTCTGGTCTGGGGATGGGACATTCCCCCAGAGCCATCTCTCTCAGCTCGGGGTTGGGTTTTTGTCCCACCGAGTCATACTCTTTTGGTGTGAGGATGTAACATTCCCCCATAGCCACCTCTTTCGTCTCGGGGCTGGATTTTATTCCGCCGAAGCCACTCGATGTAATGGATCCGTGGGAAAGCATAGCACGGGGAGAGACGATGCCCCCGTGACGATTGCTTGCTCCAGTGACACCGGACCTAAGGAGGAATATGCCCTTAGTATCCCGGACACTCTTTGATCCATTCATCATTTGGATCCGGAGAGGCGCAGCACGGGGAGGCGTTATGCCCCCGTAGCGTGCACCTGCTCCAGCGCGGTAAGGAGGAGCCCTCGCGTAAAACGCAGGCTCCATAGTGACCTGACGTACAGAGGAGGTGCCCTTACCATTCAAAACGCTCACCTGATCCAAATCCTGGTTCGCCAGGACGCTGAATTGAAAGATTCAGAATTGTGTTTTGGAGGCCTCAGACGGGACGCTGCTCTGAGACATCCGTGCTGTTATTTACATTTTAACGTTTTACTTTGGGACAAGTGCTAAGTCACCCCCACATTTTGATTTTACTTTTTCATAAATTTATTTTTGTTTTTCACTGGTCTGACAAGGGGACGCCCATGCCAGATCCGGTAGGGCTTCAAAGGTTGATTCACTTCCCTTTTGAATAAGTCCCAAGGAGTATTCGGCTCGGGGCTGGATTTGTTCCGCCGAGGCCTCTTGGTTATTCGGCTCGGGGCTGGATTTGTTCCGCCGAGGCCTCTTGGTTATTCGGCTCGGGGCTGGATTTGTTCCGCCGAGGCCTCTTGGTTAATCGGCTCGGGGCTGGATTCGTTCCGCCGAGGCCTCTCGGTTAGTCGGCTCGGGTCTGCTCTTGTACCGCCGAGGTCGATGTTTTCAGCTCGGGGTCGGGTTACGTCCCACCGAGTCAGCTTCTTTGGACTGGGGATGTAAACATTCCCCCAGAGCCAAGTGTTTGTTTCAGCTCGGGGTCGGGTTACGTCCCACCGAGTCAGCTTCTTTGGACTAGAGACGTGACGTTCCCCCAGGACCAAGTCCCTTTGTCAACTCGGGGCCAGGTTATGCCCCTCCGCCTCATGATTCAACCCCGAAAGGTCTCGAAGTATTCAGGCAAAAAAAAAAAAAAAAAAAAAAGAGAGAAGAGAAACCATAAAAAATAAGTAAGAAACAGGAAATATGCATAGATATAGATATGAATATAAAGTACAAAATTGTAATATTATTACAAAAAAGTTGAAGTGTACATAGGACCCCGGTAGGGTTACCCTTATCAGTCAGCCCGCACAGGGGCAATAATCTCTTTCTCAGGCTCAGAGGACGGATGGCTTGGCACAACTTCAGAGAGGGGGACGGCAGCTTCCACATTAGTGACTTGGGAGTCCACGGCAATTACGGCTTCAGAGACCGGAAGAGGAACCTCAAGACGATCCTCAATAGGAGCAGGGGGTACCGGGGGAATCGAAGTCGCCTCAGGATCCATCACTTCGGCAGAAGGGGGGAGCCACCTCAGAAACTCTTCCTCGGACATTTCCCCTTTACAAAAACGGATGGCCGCATGGATCGGACCCATGTCTAAATCAGGCAGGACCATGGGGATGATCTCTGCGCAATCACCGACCCCTTCAAGACGAATAGAGTCCCTCTCGGCCTCCCACTCAAGCTCTCTATTCCTAAGCTCGGCACGAGCCCGCATCAGTTCCTCCTCCTTAGCCCGCAGCTTATACTCCACACTGCCCACTTCCACCTTAAGGATCCTGTTTTCAGCCTCGGCCTTCGCCAGAGCCGCCCTGGACTCATCAGCATTCTTCCGCTCTAAAGTTGCAGCAGCCTTGAGGCCCTTGTTTGTCTTGAGAGTCTCGACCGCAGCAAGCTCATGATCCCTAATCTTCTCCTCGGCAGTAACAAGCTTGGCCTCCACCTCAGAAAGCCGATTCTGGAGCCTCTGAGCCTGACCGCCCTCTGACAGAAGACTCAAAAATAAATCCTTGCTTTTGGCCGTTAAATAGTTCGCCTGCCAAAAAGAAACAAAGGAAAAAAAAAACGTCAGAAAATAAACCAAGTCCGGAAGACACATCGGGAATAAAGGAAATAGACAAAACCTTGGCCATCTGAGAACACAATTCCACAACCGTCTCCTCGGGGGAAAGATCCTCATACTCCGAAATCTTCTCCGGAGGAACGGCCTCAGCCAGCTCATTGAAGGCCGGAACCAGGTGGGAGGTAGACCCCCTGATGTCCTTCCCGAGATCATCAAAACCAAGGATTACGGAGCCCTTCCGTTTCTTTGGAGGACCCCCCGCGCCTTTCTCGCCACCTGAGTTGGCACCTCCATGCTCGGAGCCCCCTCCTCCTCCATTTCCTTTGTTGACTGAGAATCCAAAGCCCCGAATGATCGCTTTCTCCTCCTGGAAGGCCTCGGATGACTACTAGGACGAGCGGCGACCGCCCCTAAAGATTGTCCTTGGGAGCCCGGGCGCTCCATTTCTTCAGACACCCTCGCAGCCTCAGACGTTTCAGGCCGCTTCGGGGAAACACCGGCCCCACCTGGAGAAGTTTTCTTTGAGGTACCCGCCAGACGATCGAGGTATTTTGGCCGCCTTGACATACCTGAAAAACAGCAAACAAAGACAAAGAAGCGATCAGTACCTGATCAAAAAAAAAAAAAAAACACACACACACACAACGACCTCATATCCGACCCGGAACCTCGGAGGGGACAGCCCGAATAAGACCCGACTCCACAAAAGCAGAGTCATTCACCAGGTCCTTCCAGTGGCCGGCATATCGCCGAGCCCACGTCACCCGCCTCCGGACCTGGCGAGAAATCTTAGGAGCATCTCTCCAACAAGCTGGGGAGAATAAAAAAAAAAAGGGTCAGAAACCTTACACGGGAAAACTAAAAAACAGAGACAAAAAGGTGATAGATCCCTAACCTCCCGCCCTGAAGACGCTCGGGACCGAGACATCCTCCATGAACGATCGCAGAACCCGTCCCCAATCTCCAGTGGCCCATAACCAAAGGTCTTTGAAGTTTTTGTTGGAATCAGGAAGCCTCCGGACAAGGTTAAAAGAATCTGCATACGCAGAAAGGTAGTACCATCCATGATGCGACCGAGGATTGGCCTTCAACCGATATAATCTCTTCACTTCCTCCAGTGAAGGCTCACCTAAACCTGCCCGATGCCAAACAACATGAAGACCGGACAGGATCCTCCAGCTATTCAAATTTAGCTGGCACGGAGCAATCTCCATCTCGGCCAACATCCAGGCAAAGTATCGTTGGATGGGTAGCCGAAGACCACACTCAAAAAATATCGGGAGAAGAGCAACCGAATCGTCATCAGGATGACTAGCACGGTCAGACGGATGGGGAACTTCAAGGGCGATATCGATTGGAACGTCGTACCGTTGTCGAAGTACAGCCAATTCCTCCTCGGTAATTTTGGAAGGACGATCCATATCCAGGGCCGAGCAGTCCAAGTCACCAGGCGCTGGATCCTTACGGGGAACCCTCTGATGGTAAGTATCTTGCTCCACTTCAGAAGGGGTAGGGGTCGTGTCGGGGTCCTCTAAGCTAGGGTTTCCCGAGCCCGAGGAAGGCTCTTTAGCAGGGGGAGACGAGGGATTAGCAGGAGAGGAAGACGAAAGACGATCACCTGACATCCTAACACGTTCAAAACAGGAAGGGGAAGTCAATCTATAAGGACCCACTCACAGTTTCCATACTAACTAAGTAGGAAGTCTCTAAAGCACCCTAAGGCGAGACCCAGCAGACCGCAAATCTTTCTCTAAACAAAATAAACAAACAGGTACACAACATACCAAAGAGAAGAGAGCGCCCAGAAGACTTACTTGTTCTCGGAAAAAATCGAAGAAACTGCACAACACGATCTGGCATGCTCCTTGTGTTTCACGAGCAAAGGAAGAAGACGTTTCGCAGTTTGAAGCTTAGAGAACTGAGTCGAGACGAGTCGCAGGAAAATTTTTAGGAAAGAAAGAGAAAAACAAGAGAACAAATGATGAAACGGCAGAGATCACCCCACTGAAAAGACTCCTCTCCGTACTAGATTCGTTCCCTTTTTGGCGGGAACCCGGCGGATGTTTGACAACTGTCGAAATCAGAAGAAACCCTAAAGTTGATTTGATGGGCATTTAAGTGGACATGACCGTTGCGCGTCTCAAGACAAAGCACCGAAAAAGAGGCAACAAAGCATTTCCCAACCACAGACCGACCTCCAAACAGGGGCAAAACTATTATATAGTTCCCGGCACCAACTAGCACACTTGTTGGAACCGAGAACTATGGGACAGATGTTGATGGTGTTTTCGGGCACTACAGAATCTGAAACAGCACGACAGGGACAAAAAGGTAACTTTCTCCTCGGTCAAGATCATTAAAGACCGACCCGGTCACATGAGTACTACAGGCAGGGAGATACCGAGCACCCTTATCAGTAAACCGACCACATTGGGTCAGCGACCGAGCAATATACAGGTCGACAGAAGCATCCTCAATGCGAAAGATCACTTATGGACGACCACATTGAGAACCGACCACATCACAGCCGGCCATATCCGGAACCAACCGTGTAGCAAGACGTGCTCCAGAAGATAAGAAATCTTATTCCTACAGGATAAGATATTTGATTATCCTACTTCCATGGGGTAAAATTGATAAGTCAAACATCCTAATAGGATAAAGAGAGTAAAAGATAGTTTTGATTAGGAATTCTTATGGGAAAAGAAGAATTGGGTCAACTAGGAGTCCTTTAGGAAGAGAAAACCATCTTCAGGTGGGAATTCTTATGCTAATAGGAGTCTGGTTTCTGTATTATTATAAATAGGGGGGAAGAGCATATGTAAAGGCATCAGAATCAAGATCAAAACAAAATAATTGTTGAGAGACTTGTAAGCACAATAGACGCAAGTTTCAGTAATAAAAGAGCAGTTCAGTTTGTGTCCGTGGACGTAGGTCGGATCCAAATCCGCCGAACCACGTTAAATCTCCCTGTCGATTGGCGTATTTTCTGTCTTCTGCTAAGTTTGCTTTTGGTTTCCCCCATAACCAAACAAATTCACCGTTGAAGGAGGATTACCTCGGAGGTAATATTCCCTTATTGCCCTGAGACCAAAATCCACCGTCAACAATTTTTAATAGAATTGCTAAAATTTTATATTGTTTGTATAGAAGATTATGGTTTTACTCAAACTTAAAAATTATTTTAAAAATTAAAAATTTATATATATTCTTGGCAAACGTCTATTTTCAACAAATTAATTATATTTATATCCTTGTGTTGGAATTAGAGGCCCTCATAATGGTTGACTCCGAGCCCGATAATTAAGACGATTAAGATGGAAGAAAAATAATCTTTGGTTTGAATTCAAACCATATAGTAGGGATTTTGAATAATAAACTAATCGTATTTTGAGATAATATTCAAGAAAAAATAACAAAGCTCGGGATTATATTCGGTGAAATTAAGTGATATCTTAAATATTGGATTTTGTTATAAATATATTAGTTTTTTATTGTAAAACAATAGTTAGGAATGATAATCGAGATATCACGTCCTGAGCCGGTCTCATTCTGTCTCATTCCCTCTTCATGAATCTCAAACTAAATGATTAGGGATCCCGAATCTCGATAGAAATTTAGGATTTTTTAGGTTAAAATAAAGATATTTTAAATTGAGAGGGTTTCGTTTAGTTTTAAAACATGAAACGAGCTTCTTTTAGTTTCACCAAATATCATAGAAGATTTCACTTAGTTTTAAAGTATTAGGAGAAATTAAAGTTTAACTTCTTTACATGAACTTTTTTTTGAAACGTTGGAAATCTCGCCGTTAAGCTTCCCAACTCAGGCTTAAGTGGAATATATAAAATTTCCGACTGTCTCAGCTTTTTACAAGAAACCCACCCATTGGATTCGAACTCATAACCTAAATATCAAATCTTAAGTTTTACACCACCCCCCAAACCACTCCTCGTATGTACAATATATATATATATACACACACATGATCATTGCTTATTGCATAGAGCACAAAAAATAGTTCAAATGCCACCATGTAATTGCCAAGTAATTGAGGCTTAGAATAGAGGAAAACCCGAGCCACACAGTGAGAAAACGAGAGAGAATAAGTTAATATACTGAGTTCTTATTTCGTGAATAATTGAGTTCTTCGATTAATTTGGTCATTCTCTGACCACCAACTTGGCAAATCATCGTCGTGATTATAAGCTTTTGCATCAATAACCAAAAAAAAAAAAAAAAGAAGAAGAAGAAGATGTTAATTGGTTTAGTTTATAATATTATAATAGTCCCCAAGGGGAGTGGCTTAGTGGTGTAGGACTCTGAATCTCACATTGAGGTCCTGAGTTCGAATCTTTGCGTTTTGTTGACGGCTAATTTTCGTTCCAATGACAAATCTGGGAGTTCACTCCTCGAACAATCCTCCGCGACTGTGAATTTGTTTGGTTTGTTGAGAACCAAAATAAACTTCGCAAAAAATGGAAAACACAGAGATAAAGACAGAGGATCTAACGTGGTTCGGTGGAATGGATCCAACCTACGTCCAAGACACAAAGAAATGAAGATTTTTATAACGTGGTCGGGTTTGACAGACCAAGGCAAAATGACTCTTTTACATGTCTGACCGACCCTTTTTAAGTCTCTCTCAGAATAAGTTTTTTATCTTTCTTACAATGCTCACAGAATACAAATTGCCAACCCCACAAAAGTGCACTCAATCTCTTTATATACCAAGGAAAATAACCATTTTTTCACCGTTCTCGTGATGTTAGCCACATGAGCGTGCCAATGCCAGAAGGGCTCTCTGCCCCATCCGTTCCGCCAAAAACAAGTCTGCCACCTGACACTTCATTGAACCATCCCCTCATTGGTACTGCCATATGCTATCTTTATGATGCCAGCATGTATACACATGTTCACGCGGTGGCATGTGTCAAAGAATAACCCTGCAAGTTGCTCCAATCATGTCAAGTCTTTATTGGGCAGTGGACGTCCTCAGGTCGTGCTTGCACCATTATACCTCGTCCTCATCAGTACTACCCCGACCTCTCCTACCAGGTCGGACGGCTGAAACAATGGTCACCTTGTCATACATAGCTACTGATTGGGTCGGACCCAAGTACCTCGATCACCATGGTTCCCCGAATATCTATCCTCCTCGGGTCGGTCAGAAAATGAGAAAACGAGTCTGACCTCACTACTAGGCCGGATTCCCCAATTTAATGTTCTCGGCCTCAGTACACTAAAATAGAAGTTCCCCCTTATGCCCTCTATGAGCTAAATATTTGATTCGGATTCGAGATGATTATTCGTCGCAATTTAAAAAAATCAGTCAAAATATTTATCGTCTCGAATCACAATCGAGACGAGATATGAGGAGACCAGACGTCTCAATTGTCATCTTTATTTCTTACATCATATTTTCAATAAGAACTAAAAAATTTTAAACACAATTTTTTATAGGTATTTCGTTTAATTTTAAAACATTAGGAATGTTTTGCTATTTTTCCCGTTTTTATAGTACTTTGTTATTTCTTTGACAAAAATAATCAAAAACGAATAAGAAACCCCAACCTTATATTAGTCGTCTGTGTAAATCCAGGCCAAACATTTGGGTGTTTTTGTGATACTTTCCCTATAGAGTACAATATCTTGTACATATCATTTGAAAAGTCTTAGTCCACCACATAACCCTAACTTGAGTCTGCATGTTGATATGACCAATATAATTATTGTGACCGTCGATTCAGCTATTTCAGGAGTAATTTGATCTTTGATATGGATGATTTCTCCTTTATTTGGCATATCGAAAGGTAATTGTAAAGGCCATCCAATGCCAAAGTCACTAATGGAATTTCAAATATTAATTTTATATTCGGAGTATTTTGAAAATAGTTGTCTCTCATTCAATTACTTCTTTGATCTTCCTTTTTATATGAATATGATTTGTTGGATCTCAATAGTTGGACATTGAATTTGATTATGACACGTGATTTTATCTTTAAAATGTTAATAACACATAAAAATATATACCAAAATGATTAAATATATTTAGATAAGTGGATTATCATCGATTTTGCTTGTAATTAGTAATATATGATTTTGGGCATAAGCGGATAGGTAAAATTTTCGGCTATCCCATACCCTTACAAGAAATGCATTCTTTGAATTCAAACACAAGATCTCAATGTGAGATCCTAAACCCTATACCACTAAATCACGGCTTTTCGGAAGTATAGGCCTGTAATTATTGAGAAGAATCTAATAAATAATAAAATATGTATGAGAAGTTTTACAGAACTTCTGATAATAGTGATAAGATTGCACAATCAAGATGAGTAATTGAAGGGAGAAAATCAATGGATCTCAAACCTTTAAACATTTGTAACATTTATCTTGTAATTAATCCTTTCCTTTTATTGTAATCTCTTTTGTATTTCAAATTTCAAACATTGTGTATATATAATGCTCAATGGCATTATGAATAGTGAGAGAGAAATATTATTCAAACTTGTCTTCTCTTCATGGTATCAGAGCTGAGATCCATTATCTAAAATTTTTTTTTTTCCCGACCACATTCTCCCCTTTTTCTGTTCAATGGCCACCGATGGTACCCAAAATGTCATCCCCAATGCCCAAGACCCAACAAAACCTCTAATCATTGTTACTATCCACAACTCAATCAAACTCACATCAACAAATTACCTCTCCTGGAAAACCAAATTGAAGCCACCCTCATCGGCTATGACCTACATGATTACATTGATGGAAATCAACCCACCCCACCACGTACAATCAACACAAACAATGTAACTTCTCCCAATCCCGCATATCGCACCTGGCTACGCCAAGACAAACTAATCTTTGCAGCTCTGGTCGGCACCCTCTCACCATCTCTGGTTCCTCTCATCACCCAATCTACCACCACCTATGAAGCCTGGCAAACCCTTGCCAACACCTATGCCCGTCCCTCTCGTGGTCATATCAAACAACTAAAAGATCATCTTAAACACATCGCCAAAGGCCCAAAAACAATAACCGAGTACATGCAATCTATCAAAACCACAGCCGATCAACTGGCTGCCCTTGGAAAACCACTTGACCATGAAGATCTCATTGAAAAGGTGCTTGATGGACTTGATGATACCTATCAGTCTATCATCGACTCTGTCAATGGCCGTGACTCCACTATTTTATTCGATGAACTCCATGAAAAACTCATCAACAAGGAGTTATCCCTCAACAACAGGACTAAACCACCTTCCCACCCGGCATCTGCCCATCCCACCAATGTTCGGACCTACAACCGACCTCATCCTAATCACACTACCCAGCCCGGTCGGTTTGCCACCCACCACCAACCCTCAACCTACCAGAAACTCTCCCACCAACCCTAGATCAGACCGACCACCCCCTCGTCCTTTTCTTGGACGGTGCCAATGGTGCCACACTCATGGTCATGTGGTCTCCCAATGCCCTCTCTTCCGCCAACACTTCCCACGAGCGCAACAGCCAGCCCGTCCCACCAACTCGTCCAACCCTCGCCCGAGCAGTCCCTGGCAATATCAAGCCAATGTCATCACCACCTCTTCCTCAAACCCCGCCTGGCTACTTGACAGTGGAGCCTCGCATCATGTCACTACTGACCTCAACAACCTTACTCTACACAATCCTTATGACGGCACAGATGAAATCATGATCGGTGACGGCACAGCACTCCCCATTTCCCATCACGGTTCTACCTCTCTTAATACTCTGACTCACTCTTTCAACTTATCTAATGTTTTATATGTTCCCACTATGAAACGTAATCTTATCTCCATTTCTCAGTTTTGCAATTCCAATAACACTTCCATTGAGTTCTTACCCTCTTCCTTTAATGTGAAGGATCTCCGCACGGGGGCAATTCTGTTACAGGGTCGGACTAAAGATGGTGTATACGAATGGCCGACCTCCCCCACTCGGTCCCCTCTCATTGCTTTTTCCAGTGTCAGAACTACTATACCTGAGTGGCATCATCGGCTCGGGCATCCGTCATCGTCGGTCTTCAAAACTATCATGTCTTCATTTAATTCAGATGTTTCTCGTTCCTCTTATCTTAATTTCAATTGTAATTCGTGTCAATGCAATAAAAGTCACAAGCTACCGTTCTCTTCATCTACTCTTACTACATCTACACCTCTTGAGGTTATATACACTGACTTATGGACCTCTCCGGTCTTCTCGTTTGATAACTTCAAATACTATATAATCTTTGTCGACCATTTCACCACCATATATTGGCTTTATCCCCTCAAACGAAAGTCGGATACCCGTGATGTATTTGTGCGCTTCAAGGCACTAGTAGAAAAATTCTTCAACCGACCAATCCTCACGCTCTACTCTGACAATGGGGGGGAATATCAAGCTCTCACTTCCTTCCTCACAATACATGGGGTCACACATCTCACTTCCCCTCCTCACACTCCAGAACACAATGGGTACTCTGAACGTCGTCACCGACATATCGTCGAAACAGGTCTCTCTCTCCTTACCCACTCATCCATGCCTCTTTCATATTGGCCCTTTGCCTTTTCCACTGCCGTCTACCTTATAAATCGCATGCCTACACCGACCTTACACCACAAATCACCATATCTCCAACTACTCGGCCATATGCCGAACTACTCAAAACTGCGCAGCTTTGGCTGTCTCTGCTACCCTTGGCTTCGTCCTTACACATCTCACAAACTCGACTCCAGGTCCTCTCCCTGTGTCTTCGTCGGATATTCTCTCACTCAGAGAGCTTATCTCTGTATCGAGCCCTCCACATATAGACTTTACTCCTCCCGACATGTCCGATTCGTTGAGTCAGTCTTTCCCTTTGCCACATCACAAAAGTCTCCTACCCATACCACCCCGTCCACTGTCTCTGAATGGTGCTCCATTACCTTCCCGGTACTAAACTCACCATCACTTACTACTGACCCTGCACACCCACAGGCTGTACCACCCACTGGTGCTCCTATCCAACCCCGCCTACCTTTTCACAGCAATTCTACAAGTACCACCACTTCACAAGTAATAGCCGATCAATCAAACCCCGACCGACCACATGAACCTCCCAGAATACCATCATTACCCGACCACACCAACCAACCACATAACCCCGATCACACAGGCATCGCACAACCCGACCTACCAACCCTCCCCATACACACAAACCCCGACCGACCACATGCTCACTCAACATCAACCAACATAACCGACCATACCAACACCGACCAACCAAATAATCCCTCCACATCAACCAACATAACCGACCACATCACCACCGACCACCCACGTGATCACTCAACATCAACCACTACAACCGACCACACCACAACCGACCACCAACAACCACCCTCCAGTACAGCACGTGTCATTGTTACACGCTCCAAGAACAACCTTCATAAACCGATCCAAAAACTTAACCTCAACACCCAGCTTCATCAACCTACACTCGAACCCTCCACCATTACCCAGGCCCTCAAGGACCCTAAATGGCGCCAAGCTCTGTCAGACGAATATAATGCTCTTCTTCACAATGGGACATGGGAACTAGTGCCACCCAGTCCCGACCAAAACCTGGTCGGCTGTAAGTGGATCTTCCGCACAAAATTTAATGCTAATGGCTCTATTGACAGGTACAAAGCTCGATTAGTTGCCAAAGGATTCCATCAACGTCCCGGTGTGGATTATTATGAAACCTTCAGCCCAGTCGTCAAGCCGACCACTGTTCGAATTGTTCTCAGCCTTGCGGTTAGTCAAGGATGGTCCCTCCGACAACTTGATATCAACAATGCCTTTCTTCAAGGCACTCTCACTGAAGATGTCTATATGTCCCAACCTCTTGGCTTCATTGATCGGGATCATCCCCATCACGTCTGTAAACTTAAAAAGGCCATCTACGGTCTCAAACAGCCCCTCGAGCATGGTACCATGAACTACGTCAATTTCTTCTACAGTCCGGCTTCACCAACTCACACGCCGACACCTCACTGTTCATCTTCAACCACAGCAACACCACATTATATCTCTTAGTCTATGTCGACGACATCATCATTACCGGGAATAATGTTCAAGCTGTCCACAGATTCATTACCAAACTCTCACAGCGCTTCTCTCTCAAGATCTTGGCCAACTTGCTTATTTCCTTGGGGTGGAGGTCACTACCCACAACAATGATCTTTTCCTAAGTCAACGCAAGTACATTGCCGATCTGCTCACCAGAACCCACATGATTGACGCCAAGCCAGCCTCAACTCCTATGGCAACAAACCCGACACTCACATTACATTCTGGCTCTCCTTTACCTGATCCGACCGAGTACAGAACTGTTGTCGGCAGCCTCCAGTATCTCTCCCTCACTCGACCGGACATTGCTTATACAGTGAACAAACTTTCTCAGTTTATGCATCAACCGACCACTGATCATTGGCATGCAGTCAAGCGATTACTGCGATATCTCTGTGGCACTCTGGATCATGGCATATTCCTCCGCCACAACTCCCCTCTCGCACTTCATGCCTTCTCCGATGCTGATTGGGCTGGTAACAAGGACGACTACACCTCCACTGGTGCTTACATAGTATATCTTGGTCACAATCCTATTTCCTGGAGCTCCAAGAAACAACGCACGGTTGCTCGCTCCTCCACTGAAGCTGAGTACCGATCAGTAGCCTCCACTGCTGCAGAAATTAGATGGATTTGTGCTCTTCTTACCGAACTTGGCGTCACTCTCTCTCTGCAACCAGTCATCTACTGTGACAATGTTGGTGCAACCCATTTTATGCTCCAATCCTGTGTTCCACTCGCGAATGAAACACGTAGCGCTTGACTACCACTTCATCCGGGAACAAGTTCAAACTGGTCTCCTCCGGGTCTCCCACATCACTGGAGCTGATCAACTAGCAGACGCCCTTACCAAACCACTTGCTCGGTCTCCATTCAACACACTAAAGTCCAAGATCGGACTCTCTCCACGACCGTCCATCTTGTGGGGGCATGATAAGATTGCACAATCAAGATGAGTAATTGAAGGGAGAAAATCAAGGGATCTCAAACCTTTAAACATTTGTAACATTTATCTTGTAATTAATCCTTTCATTTTATTGTAATCTCTTTTGTATTTCAAATTTCAAACATTGTGTATATATAATGCTCAATGGCATTATGAATAGTGAGAGAGATATTATTCAAACTTGTCTTCTCTTCAAATAGTAATCTTTTTTTCATTACAAAACCTAACTTATGAACATGAAACGGAAATTAAACCAGTTGTTCGGTAACAAGTCACCATATGAATTTCTTTTATGCACATGATTTGTTGTTCAGACAAGTTTAATAAAAGAAGATTCTAGGAAATATATGCTTTGATCTCAAACTTTCCACCTGGGAAGGCAAAAACTGAACATGTAAAAATCAAAACAAGGTGTTGATGATAAGAAGATCAAATTTTCTTCTGTCGGATTAGAAAGATTAAGCTTTCAGATTTGGACAAGACTAGAAAAGATTCCGTGGCTGCAATGGAATTGAAGTAGTCGGTACTGTAGACTTTTGGTTTGTGAAGACAGGTGCTTTGGTCAAGAGGAAGCAGAAATTGAAATGGTGAAGTGTGGGCTGAGTAATTTTAAGGTTCCCGATGGTACCCGATTTTGAAAAAATTAATTATATTTTAAGTATTTTTTATTTAAATTCGGGTTTGAAGAAATACATTAAGAACATCAATTCAAAATTTAATAAATTAGTTTTTTTTCAATATTTTAAAAATATTAATAAATAACATATATAGATAAATTTTTCAAAATCCGGACTATTTGTAATTTATTAGTGTCTTATCCAGTATTGTTGTTTATTATTTGCTTATTATGAATGTGACAAGCTATTGGGCCTAGTTGTTACCTCTTGGGCTTCAGAACCATAATCTTGCCTATTTCAATTGTTGAGTGTATACTTGGTCACTGTTTCGGTTTCATCCGATTCGGTTTCTCTTTCGAACCAAAACCATAGCCGGGTCTACTTGAATACTATCTACTTCAATTATTAATGTCAGTTATTGTGTTAGTGAAATTCATCGTGTCAGGTTAGTGGTGTCAATGGATCATGGCCATCTACATCTCAGTGTCTGTAATTGCTATTTATGCAACAAAAATATGAATGGAAAAGCAAGCATTTTGCAGAATTATAATTGTCCCCTATGAAGGTTGCCTCTCTCGAACTAGCCTTAACTAGGAGGATCCCAAGTGTCCCTTGTCTCAATGATATATCTAACTGGTTTGGTCTTATTTGTAAGTCATGTTTTTAAACGTGACATGTGTCTGAAAATTTTTATTGTTTGGCATCATATAGTTAGACACATCCATTGAACAAACCTAACATTTGTGAAAATATTTTCCTTTTCCTTTATTAGGTCCGGTGTCAAGTTGAATTTTGTATTAATTTTTTTTATAAATTATGATCGATTGGTAGTTATTAAAAAATCCACTTAAAATAAAGTAAAGTCAGAAAAAAAAATGGTTTTGAAAATTTTCATCTGTTCACCTTAATTTAGTAAAAATGGTCATTTTACACTTGAAAATTAGTCATTGATATATTTTTTCACTTAAAAAAATTAGTTATGAAAATGATATTTTACACCCAAAAAACTAATAATTTGGATATAAAATATCTTCTTTTTTTTTTATATATATAAATTGGGATGAACAAATGACAATTTTCAAAAATCAAGTTTATCTTCAAACTTCTAACTTAACTTTGGGTGGATTGATGAGAAAATTATATGTAATTGAATCTTAATGAGTCAATACGTGTGATGAAATATTATAAATTCATGGCATTTTCGAACTTCACATTTGTTACATAAATACTCATATTTAGTTTGTGCCAAAAAAGAAAGAGTAAATAACATCTGGCTCTCTGTTTTTATATTGTCACAAAATAAGTACATATGATTTCCATATGAACGAAAAAAGGGTTATGATTAATGGGTCAGGTCTGGTACGGGAATGTCAAAATTCATACTGTTCCGTTCAATTAACGGATACGAAAATTATCCTCTTATCCGAGCCTAATGTATCGGGCTCATGAGGGATCCATGCGGATTCTCATTCACGTGGGGATTTTATCTCTATTTTGATGAGGATTCCAATACCCATATTCTACCCGCCCAATCAACGAATATGAAAAATTATGTCATGTATAATTTTCTTAAAAAATTATATGTAATTGAATCTTAATCGGTCAATATTATTGATGCATGTGTGATTGAAGAATATAAATTCATGGTATTTTTGAACTTTAAATTTGTTACATAAATATTCATATTTAGTTTGGTACCCAAAACAGGAAAAAGGAAAAAAAAAGAGTTAATAACATTTGGTTCCTTGTTTTTTTGTTATAGCAAAATAAGTATATATGAATTACTTACGAACAAAAAAGGTCATGACTATGGACCGCGATGGGTCAGGTCTGATACGAAAATATCAATATTCATATTGTTCCGTTTAATTAACAGATACAAAATTATCCTCTTACCCGAGCCTAACGTATTGGACTCATGTAGGCCCCGTGTGGATCTTCATCCCCGAGGGAATTTTATCTCTATTTTGATGAGGATTCTAATACTCGTATTCTACCCGTCCATTGCTTCCAATCAACCAATATGAAAAATTATGTCATTATCCTTCTTTAACATATCAGGCTCTCCCGGGCCCCATCCCCGCGTGAATAATTGTCATCTCTAATCCTGACTCATATTGAAATGACTAAAACATCCTTTTGTTAAAAAAATATTATTATTTCTATTGAGATCAAGCCTCAATAGATGGGTGCAAAAGTATAAAAAAAAAAAAAAAAAATGAAAATGAAAATGTTTTTTGAATAGAAAAAACTGACAAAATGATGATAATATAAAGATTTTTCCTCCCACTCAATTAACAGTGCTGAGGCTGAATTATATACATAGTTGGTGGGACTTATTTTTGCCAAGTATCATATGGCTGTTACAGATTTGATTTTGGCTTGATTGTTGGCTAACTATGTTATGTCAATTTTGTCCTGAAATTTTACAAATTTGTCCTGAGTTCATGTAATTTGATGTTATACGCCCCTGCAAGATTGTGCTGCCATCGGCAAGTCCAATCTTGGTTCGCAGGAGTTCAGTTCGTTGTCGGGACAGTGGCTTCGTTAATAGGTTAGCTAGTTGATCTTGTGTGTGAACATTGCGGACGTGGAGCAATCTATTTTGAACAAGATCACGTACAAAGTGAAGATCAATCTTGATGCCGTTTTGTTATATCTTTATTATCTTTATAGTTTAAATTCCAATCCATCCAAAGATGCCCCCTGATAATTTTTCTCCGGTCTTTTAACAACGGACTCTTTTTATGTTACTAATCTAATAACCTATTAATTGTGTGAGATGAGATAAAGAAAACATAATTGCATCTAGCTTGATGATCGAATGTTAACTTACAATCGATTTAGTCACGGGCTAAAAATTTTGATTATGGATTCTAATTCTGAAAATAATTTTTGTGAAAATGTGAATTGGTTACGACATTGTATTACATGATATACTCAGGCAATATATTTAACGGCTATTGGTTGTTTATCAATAAAGAGAAATATCTCAGTAAAATTCTGACCCAGATTTTTGATTAGCACTTCTTTAATGGATTTAAAATCACTAGGTACTGCCTTATCCTGTCGAGACGAAGAACATTATGAGTATTTTTTTGGAACCAGTCGAATGATGGTAACAAATTGACTCGCTTTTACGTAGAAATCTATGTTTGTTTCAAATAATTTCAGGATTCTCTTGACTGAATGTAAAATGAATGGTCGGTCTGATTCGGGTTTTAAATCACTCATTTATTTGTTAGCTAATTCTTTTATAGATTCAGAACGAAGATAAATCTTTTTAACCATAAAAATTCTTTAAAACAATTTCGGGTACGGACACCGGATGTGAACAATCCCGTTCGACCCGACAATTTGTAGTATTTATACGACGTCGTTTGTTGATTTGACTTGATAAAAATCTTGAGTAAGAATCTTGGCCTACGGTCTTCAAGGAGCGTGATTTGGTGGTAAGGTTCGGTATATGACCTTCAGATTCTGCATTCGAATATAGAGAATGTGTTTCTTGTAAGAATTTTGGACAATTGTGGGTTTTATCTGCTCCGCTTAAGCCTGAAAGAAATGATTTGACTGCGAGGTTTCTAATGAAACACACTATATGCTCCGCTTAAGTCCGAAAGAGATGATTTGACGACGAAATTTCTAATTAATTCATATATATATATATAATATCCCATACGAGCAAAAATTAGTTTTCAGAGAGTTTCATCCCACACTCAATTTTTTTTAAAAAAAAATAGATATGGGGCCATAATTTTTCAAATACCTTTATGTTTATTGATTTATGTATCAGTGAAGTTATTATTGATTCCTACTTGTGACTACGTCAATGTTCAGAGAACATTGTCAAATATAAATATTTTGAAAAAACGATTACGAAACTAAATGGGAGAATGAATGATAGTTTGATTGATGTATATAGGTGTTGAAAATGAAGTTCTTATACAACGTTATTACCATATAAAAACGCATAGAAAACAATTGTAAACATATATTGAGTTATTATTAAGTCTTTTAAATTTTAAAAAAAAATATTTTAATATATATCCATAGTAAATTTTAATACATAATGTATTTCTAAATAGCCCCCACTCAATTAAGCTCCACACGCTCCGTTCCCTCATTGAAATAGCAAAATTGATATTAATACTATATCTAACTTCATCAAATGAACATTTCCTATTAAAAAAAGAGCAAAAACTATAACCATGAAGTGTTTCCCCAAGAAGCATATATAAAGTTTTTTTTTTTTTTTTTTGAATCGTTGGGAATTCTGTCGTCAAATTATCCTTTTTCGGGTTTAAATAGAGTAGGTAAACTCTTATAAGAAACGCATTCTCAGGATTTAAAGCTAAAGTCGAATTCTAAATCATACACCACAAAACCACGCCATTTGGGGACAACATATATATAAACCCTCCACATAAAAGCACTCATCTCTCAACTAAACCAAACTTGAATCTATAAGTAATTAACCAAATAAAATCACAATCACAATCACAAGCAATAGAAGCAATAAAACATATTAGCAACACACTTTTATTTCTTCCATTGATTTCACTTCTGTACTTGTACATAGACAAGCACCTTTTATTGTAAAATTACACACTACATATTATTTCACCAAGCTAGCTAGTGAAATATACTGGTGAAATCATCAACTTAACAAGAAAGATTTGGGCCTGGAGCAACACCAAATTTCTTGCAATAATCAGTATAATATCCAATACGAGCCTGAACTTTAGCAGGTTGCTTGCCTCCACATTCAAGGGCGCCATTGATTCTCTGAATTGTTGCACCAAAACCTTGGTTCATAACTGCATGCACATTGGTCATCCAAAACCACAAGGCTGTTTTGAATGACACAACTGGGTCCTTGGCCACCGTTTCCGGAGCCCTCAAACCGTCGAATCCGATGGCTTTTCCGGCAGGTCCGTAGTTTCCGTTTCCGGTGAGTTGAATTGGTCCTCGGCCGTAGTAGAACTTTCCGGGGACACATGGGTACTGTTTGTTTTGGGCATCACAGTACCTGTTGGTCTTGACAATCTCTTCTACGTAGCACAAATCTGGAAAACGAATAAATTAAATTATCATTTGTTCTTTAAATGTAAATACACATGTTAATAAAGAAGTACCCTTGAAGATAAGAAATTAAAAAGCATAGCATTTATCGATTCCAATAAAAATTTATTTGACATTATTTTTTTTACTTAATTTTAAAAGTGTGGGGTTTTGACCGAAAATCCAGAAATTCGAGATATCGTATGATTCGATACGGGATTTGAGATAATTTTTATCCTTATTCAAAAATTCAATAGGGTTTCGAGATGATCTTTCATCCCGAAATCCATGAAATTTCGAATTATTTCTATTGAAAAATCCAATACGGATTGAGATGATATTTTGTCTCGATCGCATAATCATGTAAATTAATGGCTCAAAACATAAGAAAAGTTAATATTTTTTTACAATAAAGATGTCAAAATAAAATATTTCTTTTATCCATAACGTACAGCTCATATATTTTAAAAACCCATCTAAGATCTCTCAAAACTGGTGGCTATCTTTACTTAGAAAATAAAACTAACTAAGAAAAAAAAAAGTCCTTTTTTTTTATTCCTGTATGCATGGATACTCAAATTTTATAACTTAAATTGCATGCAAATTAAAAGAAATGAAATGGAGAAAAACTTACGTCCAGTTTCATGCGTGATATGAGCAAAAAATGCAGCAATCTCACGTTTAGAAGCATCAGGAGAGCCGCTACCAAATTGAGGATAAGCCTTGGCAGCATTCAAAAATGCATCTCTCGTGTAAAAGCTCTTGCCGGCGCAACTCGCGGCGGCCTGGTTCTTTATGCCGTCGAAGAATTGTGGTGTCACTGTATTGGCCACATTTTGACACATTACAATCTTGGGAAAGGCTACAAGGCCAATGATTCCCACAAGAGCAATAAAGGTTACAATATTTTTTCTCATATTAAGTGGAGCCATTTTGAGTGGTAAAGTTTATGAAGTAAGAAGTAGAGGAATGTGTGTGTGTTTGTGATTTGCAATTGGTAAGAAGGTATTTATAGAGGGATGAGAGAGTGATTGTAGCTGTAAATTTTTATTAATTTAAACATGGAATTCATCTTTTTAAGGTTTGTCCTGACTTAGCATTTGAAGGTTTACTTGACTTGACAAATTATAAAGTGTCCTTCTAGATAAATGTTTTAAAATAATGATATGTGCATGATATTTTATATAATTTGTTTTTTTAAAATCCACTCAGTCATTAATTTCTGTAAATTCTCGAACTCATACTCTCAAGTTTAGATTGAAAACGCAAAAATACCGAATTACTAGCCCTAGTAGCACTTTTTGTACAATATCACAATCATTTTATTTAAATTACTGTAAATTATTAAAAAAATAATAATATATTTTGTTTTCAATTATTTATCCATCTTATTAGTTATACAATATATGTTTTTTTAATATAAAAAGGGGATACTATTATTAAAATAAACATAGACTTACTAATGGTGAGTTTATAAAGATTATAGAAACATATACAACATTACAAAAAAAATAAATAAATAAAGGAGAAAAGTCGAACAATTAAATTGTAGAAGCCCAAACAAGGATTAACAAAACTAAAAGAAAGAGTGGCCAAAGAACATGGTTTGGTGGTATAGTGAATCTGATTTTGAAGTTCTAGGTTCGAATTCAGGAAATGTGTTTCTTATAAGAGCTTGAGACAGTTGGGGATTTTATATGTTCCGTTTAAACCCGAAAAGAGTGATTTGGCGACGAGATTTCCAAATAATTCCAAAAAAAAAATTAAAAGAAAGAAATAATTTTGCACTGGCAAAAAAAAAAAAAAGTCATCACATTTAACTGAGAGCCATCTAGAAGTGGAGAATCTTTGCACAAGTTCTATTTAAATCAGATAAAGAATAGAAGAAAAATAGATGATTAGCAAATTCAATATCATAAACTGATAGTGTCTGTCATAAATCTTCTCATAATCTTTTTAATAGTATTACTAAAATTTGATATTTTTTGGATAGAAGATTATTGGTTTTACTCAAAACTTGAAAATTATTTTAAAAGTTGGGTAGCCGCCATTGTACTCTTGTGTTGGACTTAGAGGCGATCATAATGGTTGACCCAGCCCGATAATTAAGACGATTAAGGTGGAAGAAAATTATATTTGGTTTGAATTAATCAAACCATAGTAGGGATTTTGAATTATAAAGTTTTGAGATAATATTCAAGAAAAAAAACAAAGCTCGCCATTATATTTGGTAAAATTAAGCGATATCTTATATATTGGATTTTGTTATAAATATATTAATTCTTATTATAAAATAAGAGTTAGAGATGACAATCGATATATCTCGTCCTGAGCCGGTATTATTCTATGTCTCGCCCTCTCTTCACGAATTTCAAATTAAATGGTTAGGAATCCCGAATATCGATTGAGATTTAAGATTTTTAGGTTAAAATTAGGGTAATTTAAGCTGAGCGGGTTTCGTTTAGTTTTAAAACATGAAATAAGCTTATTTTAATTTCACCAAATATCATATGAGATTCCACTTAGTTTTAAAATATTATGAAAAATTTATTTAGTTTCTCCAAATATTACGGCGGTACCGCTTATTTTCTTAATATTAAAGTTTAACTTCTTTACATTAACTTTTTTTTTAAAACGTTGAAAATTCAACCGTCAAGCCACCCGATTCAGGTTTCAGCGGAGCATCCACTAAACCTCCGACTGCCCCATGTTCTTATAAGAATCACATCCACTAAACCTCCGACTGCCCCATGTTCTTATAAGAATCGCACCCACTATATTTGAACCCAGAACTTAAAGATCAAATTTTAAACAATACACCACTAAATCACACCCTTTAGGGACTATCTATATACATGATCATTGCTTATTGCATAGAGCACAAAAAAAGTATTATATGTATAATACTTGAAATCAACACATTATCTTAAAATTTTCTCCCAAACGTGATTCATGGCGAGTCACATCAAAATTTTCTTATTTAGTACAAATCCAAACTCATCAATCATGAAATTATCAAAGTTTGTAAAAGAATAGTGAGGTAATTGTATATTAGGTGTTTTACAAACTATATGGAATTATGCATTAAACCATACATTAAAATATGTTCAAAAGATTATATTTGCATATATTGGTATACAAAGACAATTAATTTGACATATCTTTCCCCCTACTGTTTTTTGGATTTTCTCGTTACTGTTTTGTATAGGGAAAGTGAACGAAATCCCCTTATCGGTGAAATAAGTAAAATTCTTCTCGTGTTTTAAAATTAAGTCAAACTCTTTTTATGTTGAAAAATTTTAATATTTAACTTAAAAAATTCGAATCTCAATCAAGATTCAAGATCTTTAAATATTTGATTTGGATTCAGAATGATTTTTCGTCAGAATATAAAAAAAATCAGTCAGAATTTATCGTCTCAAATCACAATCAGAATGAGACGTGAGGAGACCGGACATCTCAATTGTCATCTTTATTTCTTACATCATATTTTACGATAAGAAATGAAAAATTTATAACAAAAACCTTTGTAGGGATTTCGTTTAATTTTAAAACATTATGAATGTTTTGCTATTTTTTTCTGCTTTTATAATACTTTGTTATTTCTTTGACAAAAATAAATCAAAAAACGAATAAGAAACCCCAAGCTAATAGTAATCGTCTGTGTAAATCCAGGCCAACCATTTGGGGTGTTTGAGATACTTTCCCCAATATCTCGTACATCATTTGAAAAGTCTTAGTCCACATAAACCTAATTTTAATTTTCGTTCTCGATTAGTTGCGTAAATTGTTTCTCAACATCAAATTAAATCAATTCTTGCTATCTTTTCTCCAATATATCAAATTATATTGGATGATTTTCAGAGTAATTTGATTGTCGACTCAGCTATTTTCAGAGTAATTTGACCTTTAACATGGATGATTTGTCATTTGTTTGGCACATCGGAAAGTACTTGTAAAAGATCCTCCAACACTAAAGTCACTGATGGAACTCCAAATATTAATTTTATATTCGAAGTATTTTGAAAATAATTATCTCCTTCAATTACTTCTTTGATCTTCCTTTTTTTATATGAAGATTGATTTGTTGGATCTCAATAGTTAGACATTAAGTTTGATTATGACACGTGATTTTACCTTTAGTATGTTAATGACACGTAAAGATACATGTCGAATGATTAAGTATATTAAGATAAGTGGATTACCTTCGACTCTCTTGATCTCCGGAGAAAAGTTGGCCGGAATGATAGTGATTTACAATTGTTATTCTTGATACTTGTATCATAACATAGTTGGTGGGGAACTGTATGTGGCTAATACCACTGTTTTATTACAAATCTTGGACAAGAAAAAAGTGTATGAGAAGTTTTAAAGAACTTCTGATAATAGTAGTCATTTTTTCATTACAAATCCTAAGTTTTGCCAAAAATGAGTGCATAGCATTAACTAGGAGGATCCCAAGTGTCCATTGTTTCAATAATTATATCTACTGTGTCTCAATGATAGATCTAATTAATTGGGTTTGGTCTTATTTGTAAGTCGTGTTTTTAAACGTGACATGTGTCTGAAAATTTCTATTGTTTGGTATCATATAGTCAATCACATCCACTTGCCATTTGTTAAATTATTTTCTTGCTAAGTTGAGTTCTCTATTAATTTCTTTTATAAATTATTATCGATTAGTTAGAAATAAGGTAAAGTTTTTTTTTTTTTTTTTTTTTTTATTTAGAGTTATTAAAAATTGTCATTTTACACCTAAAAATTAGTCATCGATATATTTTTACACTTAGAAACTGATTATGAAAATGATATTTTGCATCCAAAAACTAATAATTTGATGTAAAATATCTATTTTTTTAGAATTTGAGGTGAATAAATGATAATGTTCAAAAATCAATTTTATCTTCAAACTACTAACTTAATTTTGGGTGGATTGATGATAATTTTCTTAAAAAAATTATATGTAATTGAATCTTTATCGGTCAATATTATTGATGCACGTGTGATGGAAGATTATAAATTGATGGTATTTTGGAACTTTAAATTTGTTACATAAATAGTCATATTGGTAACCCCAAAAAAAAAAGTTAATAACATCTGGCTTTCTGTTTTTTATACTGTCACAAATTAAGTACATTGATTTCCACATGAACAAAAAATGATAATGGCTATGGACGGTAACGGGTCAGGTCTGATACGGGAATGTCAATATTTATATTATTTTATTTAATTAATGGATATTAAATTTATCTATGTATCCGAGCCTAGCATATTGGGCCCCTGAGAGTCTCGTGCGGATCCTCATACACGCAGGGATTTTATCTCTATTTTGATAAGGATTATATCCGTACTCTACCCTCCCAATCAACGGAAATGAAAAATTATGTCATTATCCTCCCCTAACATATCAAGCTCCCGCAGCCCCCAACCCCATGTGAATATTTGCCATCGCTAATCCTGACTCCTATTGAAATGACTGAAACATCCTTTTTTGTTGAAAAATAATATATTTTGATTATTTCTGTTGAGATCAAGCCTCAAGGATCTAAGGATGCAAAAGTACAAATTAAAAAGAAAATGAAAAAATTTTTTGAATAGAAAAAAACTGAAAAAATGATGATTAAACGGGACCTATTGGTGCCGTTTTGTTATATCTTTATTATCTTTATAATTTTAAATTCCAATCCATCCAAAGATGTTGTTAAAGTAAATGAATTTGACAGGTACCGAAAGGTGAAGAAAATAAATCAATTATATATGTGGGTGGGATACACATACAAAAAAGAAAATAATAAAAAATTAAAATTCACTATTTACGCAGTGAATCTCATGTCCATAAATAGATTCTCTTCATTTCATTTTCAATCAAATCCTCTGTATTTTAAGAGATAAAATTATAGTTTCTTTTTAAGAGTTTGTGAGAGAGTTATAATTCTTCTATTCTAAGTGAATGTGAGATTGTTCACTCCTTGTGTTTAGAAATGTTGTAAAAAAAATTTCACTATAATGAAATCCTTATACTTTTGCCCGTGGATGTTTGATGTTTCTCTCACATTGAGTGTTTTACCACGTTAAATTTGTGTCCGTTGTTTTATTTTATTGTTAATATTTATGGTAGGCTAAGCCTCATAATTATTATTGTACTATTATATGATAGGCAACGCCTCCTAAACTAATAATTCTTCTCAATTTCACTTTACTTGTGTGCCAGCTTCAGCCCACGATCCCTTAACAGTGATCTCAGCGCTTCAGGTTTAGGGTTACTGTTCATGAAGACTTTTCACATATACAGTATAGTACTATCCACGTATACGGTACTATTTACGATGAAATAGTAAAAAGTCGTTTCAAGTGAGAAGATGGTCGTCATTAGAAATATGACAGAAAAGTTCGAAATTGAGAATTCAATGGGGAAACTTTTCCCTATGGAAACTTAAAATAAAAACAATATTGAGAAAATACAATTGCTTAGCGGCAATTGGAGATAGATCAGATGGAATGACTGATGAAAAATGGAAGAATATGGATGACATGCTATGGGCAACTTGCATATAGCCTTAGCAGATTCTGTGTTATCCAGTGTTGTAGAGAATAGGATTGCAAAAGAGTTTTACCAAATTGTACGAGGTCAAGTCACTACACAACAAGATCTTCTTGAATATGAGACTTTAAATTTTTCGAATGAGTGAGTCCACATCCATGACGGATCATATCAACAACTTGAATACACTATTTTCCCAGCTCATTGTGTTAAATTATAGTATATCAACAAATGAACGTGCAGAGATTCTACTTCAAAGTCTGTCTGATTCGTATGATCAACTTATCATTAACTTAACAAATAATGTTGTCACTAGTAATCTAGTTTTTGATGAAGTTGCAACTACTACTCTAGAAGAAGATTATAGACGTAAAAATTAGGAAGACATATCATATAGTTCGCAACAAGTAGAAGTATTGGCGGTGACAAGAAGGACATCAACGGAACGTGGCTCAAGTATGAGTCAAAACCATGGTAGATCGAAATCAAAAAGTAAGATGAATGTTAAATGCTACAATTGTGGCAAGAAAGGGCACATCAAGAAAGATTGTTGGAATTTGAAGAATGGTCTAGAAAAAACTCATGTTGCAATAAAATCTGAGGGATGTGTTATAAGTACTTTTGAAGAAGGTGGCGCACTTTACAGTGAAGTAGCAATGATGTCCAATGATAACAGAAAATAGCTAAGTGATACATGGTTGGTTGACTCTACAGCAACATGGGACCTATGAACCTTCCTCTGGAGGATCGATTTTTCTAGGAAATCATCATGCCTTGAAAATTATGGGATTGAAGCCATCAAAATTAAGATGTACGATGGTACTATCCGTACTGTACAAGATATTCGATATATTGTGGGAATGAAAAAAATCTCATGTTCGTTGGACAGTTAGATGACCTCCGATACAAGACCGTTGTTGAAAACGGGGTATTAAATATGGTAAAATGAGCACTTACAATTTTGAAAACTGAAAAGATCTCAAGAAACTTGTATATACTTTTGGGAGACTCAATTCAGGAAGCAACTGCATCAGTGGCTTCACTAAATTCTGGAGAGGAAGCTTATATGTTGTGGCATCAGAAACCATGTCATATGTCAGAACAGGGAATGGAGATTCTCGTCAATCAAAAACTACTCACAGGCTTGAAAGCGGTTAGCCTACCATTTTATGAGCATTCTGTTACAAGTAAGCAAAACTGATTAAAATTCAGCAAGTCAAGTGTTCGGAGCAAAATCATTTTAGAGTTGATTCACTCTGATGTTTGGGAAGCACCGGTTCAATCTCTGGGGAAAGAAAAATATTTTGTATTATTTATCGACGATTTTTTCTAGAAGATGTTGGGTGTACCCGATCAAAAATAAGTCAGATGTTATGCCACTTTTCGAAAACTTCAAAGCACAAATTGAAGTAAAAATTGGAAGGAGAATCAAGTGTTTAAGGAAAGATAATGGAGGAAAATATTGAAGTAAGGATTTTGATTCATATTGTCAGCAAGAATGCATCAAAAGGCAAACTATTACACCATACACTCCTCGGTAAAATAGTGTGGCAAAAGTAGTTCACACAACATGCTATGTTGTAAATAGATTTCCTTCAACAACAAATGATTTGAAGACACCGATGGAGATGTGGTGCAGAAAGCCAGTTGATTACTCATCTCTTCACATTCTTAGTTGTAATGTGTATGTGATGTACAACGCTCAAGAAAGAACAAAGCTAGAAAATATATTTTCTTGGATTATGCTGATGGAGTAAATGGGTATCGCTTGTGGGATCCGACTACCCACAAGATCATCATCAGTAGGGTTGTGATATTGGCAGAAGATCAAATGCAGAAAGAAGGAAATGATAACACTTCAGAAGAAAATACAAAGACTACAACAGTACTTGTGGAAAATAATCCAGAACGAGAAAATTCAGATTCTTCTAAAGCATCACCAGAGCACGAGGAACAAGAACCAATTGAGTTTGAAGCTTCTGAATTCCGTTGATCAACTCAAGAGAGAAAACCTCCAGGTTGGCACTCATAGTATATTATGGAAAGTAACATTACATTCTGACTTTTAACAGAGGATGAAGAGCTATCAACTTTTCATGAAGCTACAAATGACGTAAATGTATCTTTGTGGATAGTAGCAATGCAAGAAGAAATAGAAGCTTTGCACATAAATAATGCATGGGATCTAGTACTATTACCTCGTGGAAGAAAATCATTGGTAATAAATGGTTCTACAAGATAAATCGAGATGGTAATTGTTAGTTCCATTTTTACTGGTAATATCCATAATAAAACAAGTTAGTTCCATTTTTACTGCAATGTCCATAATAAAACAAGTTCAATTAAGTTGTAATAAGTCTTGAAGAACTTAGACCAATTGGACTGGTATTTGGCAAAGCTGGATCAATTTCGTTAGTGTTCCGTTCGTTAAAGTGTTCGAACGTGTGGTGTTAGTGTCACGTTCGTTGTTGGGTTCAAACGAAATATTCCAGAGAGCAAACGTTCAAGGTGCGTTCGAGTAAGCATTCAAATGAATCATTCCAGAGAGCAAACATTCATGGTGCGTTCGAGTAAGCGTCCAAACGAACATTTCCAGATAGCACGTGTTGGAGTGGCATTCAAACGCTCGTGCATATTTGAGTTATTTTGGATACATTTTCAAGCCTTTTTGCCCTACCTATATAAAAAACATATAGCCACATTTCCCAAGTGTTGAAAATATATCTTCTTAAGCCTAAACACATTCCTATATTTTTAACCTTATTGTTCATCGCCTTAAAGATTCTTTTGAATCTCATGTCTTCGTTTCCTTGGTGATTAAGATCTTTGATTTACCATAATTACAACCAAACCCAATTTCATAATTCTTCAGAGCTCTTTATGAGGAAGATTTGTAACGACCGGTAGTTATTACTACTACTTATGACGATAATATTACATGCGGGACAGAGGAACAAAAAATAAATCATGTTGGGATTCAAATACAATTATGAGAAGACTTTGGGAACGATCGGTAAATTTCTCGAAGTCCCGAGAAGAGACTGTACCTTATGCCTCTTTTGTACTATATATAGTATTTGGGGTATAAATTTTTCATACGAACTCGGATTTTTATGAATTTTATATCGTCGAAAATCTAAGACCAAGACCTACAACTTCTGCGTTATACAGTTTTCCAAATTCGGACCAGGATTAGGTCAAAAATACAAATTAAATTCTAGATGAATAGTAATTTCGGGGCTAAATGGAGAATTCTCCAAATTTCTAGATTTTTCCACTCTTTTCCTTAACTTTCCAAATAACATTTGGGCCCACTATAAAAGAACCCACTATTCACTATTACAAAAGATCAAAAAATGAAATGAAGGGAAAAAAGAAAGAAGGAAACCGTGAGAAAAGAGGAGGGAAAAGAATAAGGAGAGAAGAGAGAAAAGAGAAGAAGAAAGGGGAGAAAAGAAACAAAGAAGAAGCTTAGAAATCCTTGGGGAATAAAGAAATCACGAGGAAGAAGGTAAGAAATCTATAACCCATTTTTGAAGTTTTAAGGTTTTGATCAATTGAAACCCATATTGTGTTGATGATTTGATTTTGATGATGATAGCATGTTTGTTAAGAATTAAAACAATGGAAAGCTAAAGAATTCTAACTTGTGATGTTTTTGGGTAAAACTTGGAAGAATGTATATAATAGATTAAGAATTAATTTGATGATGAATTGATGGTTTAGATGATGAAAACTAAGTGTAAGATGATGTTTTGTATATTGGTTTGTGGTTTGGAAGTATTGGAAATGAGTAGAAATTGAATAAATTGAGTTTGGAAGAGTTTGGAGAAAAAACCAGAAACCTGGAAATCGGCAGCGCGTCGCGACGCAGAGGATCTGCGCGTCGCAACGCAGGAGTGAAGACCAGGGTGAATAGCAGGCGTCGCACATCGCGACTCAGAAGGATTGCGCATCGCGACGCGAGACAGAAATCATCCAAACCAGTTTTAAGTCCCCATTTTCATCCTAACGCGTTAGAAACCACCTTTAGGGACTCGTATCAAGTTCTCCTCATGACCTATATCAAATTATGACTACCACAAGTCTTATATATATGATTTTCGAGTGAATCTTTTAAGTATCAAAGTTATTTGATTACGTTGATTCTAATTAAGTTCTTACCATAGGTTATCCACAAGAATTGCAGTTCTTTTCGATTAATGAATCTAGTGCCAGTCGGAATTGATCACTGTGAGTGGACACTTTCCTTTTTACTTGATTTTCATTTCACATTTTCTTCAGTCAGACTTACTTTTCAGCAACTAGGGCGTTAGCCAAGTTTTTTTTTTTTTTTTTTTTATATCATATATGTTTTAGCTTGATTTGAGAAGTTTTATGGAAACAGATGTTTCAGTTTGAGTTTTATGTTTTCAGAATATGTTTTATGTTTTTCTTTCGGGGCATGAGGTAAAACCTCACCCCAGTATGCAACTTGATACAGTGGAATTAACGGATTCAGAGACATGTGCACATGTGGTGGAATGAGGGGACGCTCTCAGATCCTCGAGCAGGACTAGGGTTGACAGATCCTTGAAATCATGATTTGGTGGCTACACTGCCAGTTGAGCTGTTGTCCTAGGTGTAGAGTTCTATGTTCCCAGTTGAGTTGTTGTCCTGGACGTAGGGCACCACCAGCTTCAGAGATGCCATAATTCTATGTTCCCAGTTGAGCTGTTATCCTGGACGTAGAACAGTTTTTAGTTTACAGATTTTCTTTCAGTTTTCAGTTTTCAGACATTCAGTGTATAACATTTCAGATTTTCAGTACTTACATTTCAGAAATCAGACTTTAGTACACAGTTTTCAGAAACCATTGTTTTAAAGACAATTTTCAAAAAGATGAAGTTCCAGAAACAAAGTTTTCATATAAAGATGTTTGGAAAATATGGTTTAAAAGCTAAAAGATTTTTATATCAGTTTTCAGTTTTTAGTCCACTCACTTAGATCGTATGACGATCTAACCCCCCCTCCAGTCTTTATTGTCTTGTAGGGATTTCCAAGAGGACAAGCTCGGGAGGATGGATACTGATGCAGTCACCAGTGATGAAGTCCACCAGCACTAATTCACAAAGCATAAGACTTCAGTTCAAAGTCAAAAGTAGTTGTATGCAATGTTAGTATCATACTAGTATGTACAGATAATCATTAAAAAGAGTGATAAGAAAATAATAATTATGAACATTCAGTTAATTAAAGTAATAGTATTTATATTATCCAGTCGAGTTACGGTCTGCACGTGTGACATTACATTTGAATAGTTTAGAACACAGTCAAGTAGTCAGAGGCTTATAGGGTTAGCATAACTATCCCCTGCCGGTAATATCTCCCAGATCGGGGATGTTACAAGATTGGTAGTCGGAGTTCCGGCTTGCTTGCAGAGTTAATCCGCTCAGAGATTTCAGAGGTTTTGAAGAAAATCATGGGGTACGGGCTCGATGAGTTCTTCGAGTTCTTACAGTCTAGAGTTATTAGAGTCGGTGAAGTTACAACCATAGGTCTTTTACCATCGTTGTAAGTTTTTCTCTTGATAGTGGATTTGGGCCGGTAGCCGAGATATCCGAAGTGGTTTTTTTACTTACACAAGTTTTTCATTTCGTCAACAAAATTACTGTGTTGATTTATTTATTACTTTAATTTTGTTTGCTTGGATTCATGAACTATTAGATTTAAGAGTAGTTGTTAATTAATTTAATTAATCCATAGACACATTAATTACGACTTATCTTAGTTAATTGTGATAAATTCCGCATTGGGTCAAAACCTTGGTTAAACACAAACTTTCAGTAATGATCAAATGGAAATGTATCGTCCACAATTGGTGGTGAAATGATATGCTCAGAAAGAATAGATTGATTTCAAAGAGATATTTTCTCCGGTGGTTCGGCTTACAACAGTCAGAGTAGTCTTAGTATGTATGCTATTTTTGACCTTCATCTGCAACAGTTGGATGTAAAAACTGTATTTCTTCATGGAGAGCTTGAAAAAAAATTATATGCTTCAACCATAAGATTTTACTGAAATAGGCAAGGAAAACTTAGTCTGCAGGTTGAACAAATCTCTAAATAGTCTCAAATAGGCGCCGAGATGTTGGTATAAGAAATTTAAATCCTTTATTATTTGTCTTGGGTACAACAGACTCAGTTCAGACCATTGTATATATTACAAGAGGTATGAAAATAATGACTTTATTATTTTGTTGTTGTATGTGGATAACATGTTAGTAGCATGCTCTAACAAAGATCGAGTCCAAGAATTAAAGGCACAGTTAGTTAGGGAGTTTGACATGAAGGATCTGAGACCAGTAAATAAGATTCTAGGGATGCAATACAATGAGACAGAAATAACATGAAGATTTGGTTTTTTCAGAAAAATTACTTGAAGAAAATCTTACGGTGGTTCGACATGGAAGATTGTAAGCCAATTTCTATCCCATTTCCTGTTAATTTCAAGTTATCCTCTTTTATATGTCCTAGCAATGAAGCTGAAAGAAATGAGATGTTTCGAGTACCGTATGCATCCGCAGTGAGAAATTTAATGTACGCTATGACTTGTACAAGACCAGACATTGCACAAGCAATGAGGACGGTTAGTCATTTTATGGAAAATCCTGATAGAGAGCATTTGAATGTTGTAAAGAGAATTCTTAGATATATTAAAGGAACTTCAGATGCTACATTATATTATGGATGATCAGAATTAATTATCAGGGGTTACGTGTGATACAACATTGTATTACATTATATACTTGGACAATATATCAGTAAAAACCCGACCCAATTTGTTGATTAGTACTTCTTTAATGGATTTAAAATCACTAGGAACTACTTGATCATATCGAGATGAAAAACTTGATGAGTATTCTTTAAGAACCAGTTGAATGGGCGGCAACAAACTGACTCACTTTTACGTAAAAATCTTTGTTTGTTTCAAATAATTTCAGGATTCTCTTGACTGAACATAAAATAAACGGTCGATTCGGTCCGAATTTGAAATCACTTATTTACAATTTCGAGTACAGATATCGGGTGTGAACAATCACGGTTGACCCGAGTACTTATACGACGTCGTTTGTCGATTTGATTTGATAATAATAACTGCCTATCAGTCTTCCACAATCAGTTTTTTTTTTTTTTTTTTTTTTTTTTTTTAATAGTTTATAATATTCACAATTGTTTAAAATTCCAATTTTTAATTAAATTTTCAGGTTAATTTTACGTAGGATTAGCGATTGCCGAAGAATGAATTGTATTCAGGCTACAAGTGTGTGCAAATCTCGTGTACATCTTCCAAACAGAACTCGATTGTTACGCCAACATAATACGACACGTCGGTCTTCATTGAAGCTTAATGCCACAACGTACAAGCATGGCTTGCCGTCGTTGAAATCCCGTCAGAAAAACACCGTCGTTTGCTTGCTTGGTGGCAAAGACAAGTCTGATGATAAGGTAAGAATGCGGGCTCTCTAAATCTGTCTTTTTGGTTATTAATGAATGCTTATAATGTGTTTGATAAAAGGCGTGACTGAATTTTATGGAGTGAAAGTAAATTTTTTTCCCACATTTTGTAGTTTCTTATTTGGCTCAATAAGCGTTTGCGTTTGCGTTTGCATTTTGAACTCGAGGGATTGGAAAAATAATTAGTTGTTTGTTGCATCCCGTGCCTTAATGGCGGGATTTTTAAAGCTTTGATGAAATATTTTGAGTGGGCTATTTATCCTTGAGCTTGAGAGTGATTGCATTGAAAGTTCGTTTCATACTTTTGGTCTAATATTAATAAATTTGGAGCAATCTTAGGTATCAGAAAAGCTTAATCTTATTTCAGATGATATACATATCATATATTTTATAATCATGTAATGCTTCTTAGTTGAGACTTTATTTTTTAGAAGAATCTATCTGTGCCCTTTCTGCGTAATCGTTTAACCCTTTTAACTTACTTTCTCTGCCATAAGAGATGTAGTTCTATTTTTCGTCAAGGGTTGTAGTTCTGCCCCTTTTGTGTTATTGAAGGGCTTAATGAAAAGCCAAGATTTTATTTTTGAAACTTGCGGGGAGTATATAAGATGTTCATATTTTTGTGCTTGGTTGGTATAACCATGTTTATTGGACTATTCTTTTCGTGCATCATCAGGGAGCTCCATGGCAAGATTTCAGTAAAGCTATGGGAAATCTGGGTAAGGGGCAATCAATAGAAGATGTATTACGGCAGCAGATTCAAAAGCAGGAATTCTATGATGGAGATGGCGGCAAAAGTCCACCACATCGTGGTGGTGGTGGGGGTGGAGGAGGTTCTGGAGAATCAGGGGATGAAGGTAGTTCTGGGATCATGGATGAAACTGTGCAAATTGTATTAGCAACCATCGGATTTATATTGCTGGTAAATTATCTTTTTCTCTTTTCATTTTTCTTTTCCCTCCAATTGTGTCATGAAGCACAAGGCCAAACATACAGTGTTTATATCACTAATTCTCAAGCATACCTGACTGTGTTTAGTTGTTTTTAATGATGATCGATGAAAAAGTTGCAAGATTCATGCACATGAAATGCAATACTGTCTCTGAGATAAACTAATAAACCATTTATGTTTAATGACTCACGATCTGCTTATTGAGGCTTAAAATTTTAAAAATAAATCATTTTCAAAAACATTAACCAAAAAGAATTGATAACAGTTGAATGAATAATCATTGGTGCCATCTTAAAGTTGCACTATCTATACGTATATCAGGATATATTTGAGTGAAATGTGCTTCTTCTTCATGATGTTTTATAGTTGTGTTTGGCTTTGCAAGCCTCTCATTATTGTCACTCTTGTTTTATCTTCTTGTAGCAAGCTTCCCATGGGCTATGTATCATCTCTGCTTTATTTAGTACATCGTATGCTTTAATTTAATGAGTGTCCTGATAAAAGATAATTTTATAGGTATTTAAGTGTGCTAGTTCGAAAATGGGTCCCCCGTCCCATGCTCATTAACATCTCTAATTTACTGATTTTGCTGCTGTATATTTACATCATTGCTGGTGAGGAGCTGACTAAGCTAGGAAAGGATTACATAAAGTATCTTTCAGGAGGAAGCAAGAGTGTTCGTTTGTCGAATGCAATGGACACCTGCGAAAGTTTCTGGAAAACGCTGAGTGATAACAAGGTGGTCTACGACAAGCATTGGTTGGAAAAGGAAATTCTCAATACCACGACGTGGTTTGATGGTCCTGAGAAGTACAGGCGCATGTTTAGCTCCTACATGGAGCATAACGCTGAGGAGTTATCTTGATCCATTTTAGCAGTCATCGTTCACCTCGCTCGCCTCATCTTGCATCATGTCGTGTGCAACTTTCGGATGGAACTAGCATTGCATGCTCTTTTGGTCTCTCCTATTTTTCCGAGATGGCAGCAAAATCCATCAGGTTCTCAAGTTTACCAATTCATGTTAGTAGAAGCCTCAAAACCAATAGAGATTTTATTTTGTTTACAATTTAGATGAAAGAGTTATAGATTTTGAGTAAGATGATAAGCTGCTTGGAATCTCTTGTCTCGAGCAATATGACTGATGTTTCAATTTGAAGGCATTGGGTGCTTATCTAAAATGCTTATCAACTTCTAGTTGCTAAAAGTATAATGGGAATGTGAATGTGAACAAAAGGATGGAGGAGTTATGTAAAAGAAAATCGATTTGAAAGAACTATAACAAAAGTTCGTTTTTGGCCTGCAATTATGTTCATCATTACCCTTTCAACAAAAAAAACAATTGAATAGGGGCTTAGGTCAATAATGGTGGAGCAATGCGACAAAGCTGATCATGTAAAGTTAATTTCAATAGCTACGGAAAATCTAAATGGTTTATGTATCATCTAAATTCAATTTCTGAAATGTTCTAAAACGCATTAGCGTTAGTCGGGTGGCGGTCCAGTGCCTAACATCTAAGACGCCTAATCGGAACCTAGGAGATTAAATGAAAATTGAAGATTTCCATAATTAAGTTTAAGATTTGATGTGATTTGGATAAATTAATTATAGAAAACTGTTATTTGAGTAATAAGTACTATTCATAAAGGGTTAATTGAATGCAAAACTGACAAAAATGGAAGAAATTATGATTTTTTGAAATTAGGTTTTATATTTTAAATTGGGATTTTTTAAAAAAAAAATTGATGAGTTAGGTAGTTGATTTTGTAAAATTAAAGTTTGGATTACGGTTAGGGTTAGGATATAAAACCCGATTGGGAAAAAAAAAATCAATTTCAAATTATACGTCGGTCAAACAGTTTTCACGGTAAAATTTCCCCAGAATTGACGGAAAATGCCACCCGATGGAAGCCCGTGGCCCATTGGAGCCAGGCATGCCAGCCTATCCTAAAAGGGCCGCCTTAGAACAATGATCTACAATGAGACCAACCAAAAGTTAATCATTTGCAAATTTTTCCAGATCATAGGGAATTTAATAAGAGAATGGGAGTCTCATCTTCAAAAGGGCAGTCAAACAAAAACCCATATGCTTAACATTTGTAATTGTTCAAAACTCAAAGAATCTTTTCTTTTCAAATTTGAGACGACACAGGTTTTTAATAGTTTACTCTGAGATGGAGGCAAGAGGAACTTGTTCACGCCCTCTTTGGCTTCTTTGTTGAACCTGCTCCATCTTTTTTATCTCCATCTGCAGCCTTTTTCTTGTCTTTTCTCTCCCTCTTTTTTAAAGCAGCCATGTGAGCCTTCAAAAGAGTTGCGTAAGAAGCTTGAAAGCGCTGGTGATCCTTTGCCCCTACCTATTCCACAAAACCAGGAATCCCTGTTAGCAAGGACTTCTAAGTGCATTATAATCATTTAAAATAAAACTGAACAATCAGTTCTCCACCCTTACCCAGTATGACATATGACCAAGTTTGTCTATTCAAAGAGTTGCACTTAGACACCATAAGATTATTACAAAGAACATTTGTGATCTACATACGTGGTTCAGTTCTCAAGTCCCGAATTCAATTTTAATTAGCAATACTCCCAAGTAGAGAAGATCGGCAATAAAATAATTCTAAGAGAAAAATTCAATGGTTGTAGACAAATATGAAAATGGTATAATCCATTTTCCCACTCTTTTCTAAAACCAAGGTGCAGGAAGAAAATGAGATGGCAGAGGGCACTAACTTTATGCACTTGAAAACTTGATAGCCCTGAATGAATTTTTTATAATTGGTCTGAGATGGGTATGTCAAGTTGTCAAGAATCGCTTATTGCTCTGAGAAACTCAACCCTTAACCAACCAAGAGCCACCAGTAACTGCTCCCTAATCTTGTATGAGATTCCAGTAACCAGAAACAAGAACCAAAAGAATTTTCCACATCTTTTTAGAAAAAATGTAAAGTGAAGTATGACTAGAAAACCAGCCATATCAACAAAGAATCAATTCGGCCTTCTTTTGGTGTCAGAAAAATTATATACTAAAACATGCCTACAATCAACATGAACAACAAGCAATAATTTTACTTGTCGACCTTGTCCCAATTTCTCCGAATGCAAACTCTCCATAACCAAACTACACAGCTCTCTACAAACAGTCAAACACTTCATCTAACACCAAGCCAACATGATCCTACCAATCACCTTGCTTTAACCTAATAAAACTAGGGCAATTTCTACAAAATGAAATACTTCTGCACAAAATTATCTGAAGAAATTACATTTCCTCGCATTTTTGCCTAACTTTTTTAACAAAATCAAATACATTACCTTTCCTACTAGCTTTAATGACATTGTAAAAGATAGAAGAAGAAAGAAATTGTCTAGCTTAAATCAGTAATTTATTTCCATCATTGAATAACTAGCATACCACGGAGGATTTACAAAATCATATACAGCAAAAATATCCTCAAACAATTCAAATACATCAGTTACTGAACTTTGCATTGTGCTTGAAAAATATGATGGGAAAAGAGACAAACCGTAGTTGAAATCTTTTGCTTGCCATCGGTAGCACGAATAAGGCATCTATACTCAACGGGTTCTTCAGCATTTGCCATTTTATTCCTTTGTGATTTAGATTTCATTGACGCTAAAATTTACATTAAATTTAATAAAAATCGATAATATCACATATAACAAACCCCATAACTCACAATTTTAATGACCCAAATCAACAAAAATATATAAAATTAGCTAAAAAAAATGAAGAAATTACATCGTTTGAAGGTCACCCAAACCGATCCCTTCTCTCTGTTGCGCTCGAACATGCTTGTTAGTTCATTCAGAAACGGATCCGGTTGTAAAAAACCCTGCAAAATTAAATAATAAAAAATAAATTAATGAACAGCCCATAAATTTTATTTTGATGTAGTTATAAAATTCAAATTGAGGAAGCGATTGAGAGTTACCATAATGAAGTTAATGATCGGCGTTGCAGTTGCTGAGAAAGAAAAAAAAAGTTAGTCGGGGTTGTGAGAGAGGACGAAGAAACAATTAACCAAAAAGAATGTGAAATCACAGATTTTTGATTTATGGGCTTCGGCCCAAGGCCCATAAATAGCCTTTCGAAAATATGAAAAAGAAAATGAATTGAGAAAAAAAAAATTAATTGTAATATCGTGAATGACAAATTAAAATGATGAGTCA